>PVIC010001414.1:0-75939 GCA_004025085.1 Thryonomys swinderianus | reverse complement strand
GCAAGCAAAATTTTTAAAAAAATTATTTCACCCTTCTAAACAAAACGACAAAAAAATAAAGCAGGGGTCCCAGGGAAACCTGGGGCCCTCATGAACCACCTTGTATTATTTTTAACATTCTCCACCAGGAAGGGTTGGTGACCCATCATAGGGGTTGGCCTGATGTCTCAGAACCAAGGAGACACTAATTAAAACCTACTTCAGAGCACTGAAGAACACATAACTTAATTTTATCTTTAAAACTGTTTCTTTAGGCAGATATTAGATATCAGGTTGTTCACATGCATTGAGATGGGTGTGACCACCTCCTATTTATCTGTAACTAAATGTGTCCCTGCACCAAGGCAACAGAGCTAGAAAGCAGCAGAGTTTGGATCCAGACTGCTCTAAACTCCATGCCAATGCTACGCAGTCTATCACTGAGCAGACTCACACAGGTGCCCTCAAACTCTGCCACACACCAGTGCCTGGTACCCTTGGCATCTGGAAAGTCAAAGGACTGAACACAGGACAAAATAAACTGTATCCACTGGCCCAGGGGAAGGTGTGAGTCCTGTGTGGCCCCTACGGGCGCAATGAACAACTGAGGGAGAAGGGACAGATCAAACTCAAAGCAGCCACACCTAACCAACTCTCCACACTGGCAACAATCGCTACTCTTCGGAAAGCACATACTAGAACAGGTAAAGGAAAGAAAGTGGAGGGGAGACAAATTTTGATTCTGGTACAGTTTCCAACACTGGAAATGTTGACTGAACAACAGACACTGTTCTTGCTCCTGCTGTTTTTGATGTGCGACTAAGAAAGAGGGATGCAGGATGGGGAAAACCAACAAAAGCCAGATGTGAGGAGGTGCTTACAGTGACAAGTCTATTTTTAGTTAGCTCTTTACAACTCAGGTTCTGCAAGACTAAGCAGTAATTAAAAGAACTAAGAAGCCTGGACACAGAGAACAGGAAGAGTTCCCACATGCCAGACACAAAGAGCCTGCTGGAACCAATAACACTCATAAAGGGGAACACAGCAAAATTCTGCCTCTCCATCAAGCACTTTTATTAAACGCTTGGCTGTGTGTCTTCAGTCTGCAGGTCCTGTGCTTGTGACAGGTAAAAGGCTGTAGTTAAGACTTCATCCATGCCTTCACATAGTTTATAAACACTAAGCTTAAATGATATCAACTTGTTTTAAAGACGGGATGAACTTGGCTCTTAAAGCCTTTAAACCAATCACAAAGGTGCCTTTAAATTATAGTAGTTACGCTTTTTTCCAATACGTTTTTGATGGCTGCCATTTTATTTGCAAGAACCCCCTATTTCTCTAAGCAGTATGCCTCTGACCAGGTGAATTAAAATGAAGAATGCAATTTCACTGAAAACGTTCCTCCCCATTAAATGACGTATGTCACAGAATTCTAATCTTAGGACAGAAAGGTTCTCACTGGCTTTTAGGAAAATAGATGGCCTAATCCTGTTGCTATCTGTTTGGATACTTCCTTTGCGACTGCAGGCTGAAGAAAGGCTATAAAGCTTCAATTTTAGGAGTTTTTTTTTTTTTTTTTTCCTTCTCAAGAGGTAGGCCCTGAGGAAAACGGGATGGTAAAATGGTAAGGCTGTCATTACCAGGACTTGAGCACGGTCCCTGGCTTATACCAGCCCATGCAGAAAACAGCCTGAAAGCTTTGGTGCTCATCACCCCCAGAGAAAGCCGAAGCAGCGCGTTCCTCTGCCTGTTCTGTTCTGCTACTCTCAGGTAACGTGCAGTTTAGAAGCATGGCATGGAGTTTCTGAACAGAGAAAACCAAAGAGAAAATACAGTTCTTCCTTTGACTGAAAAAAAAAAACCCACAGATAAAAAGGAGAAATAGAAATACTCCAAGCTTCCCAAATTATGAGTTGAAGGTTAGGATGAAGTAGGCAGAGGAAGTTGAGTTGGGTCACGGCCTTTGAGAACTAATGACCACAGAAAAATTTGGAAATTGTCTGATTTAAACAAATTCAGCTTGAGTAAACCTAATCCAAAAATCCAAAACACTCCAAAATCTGAAACTACCTGAGCAATGTCTTAATGCTGAAAGTGTAAATGTCATACTTGACTTTATATGATAGGGCAGAGGAAAAATGCAAGTGAACCTAAAATGTTGTATAAAATTACCTTTTAGGTTATGTGTGTAAAGTATATATGAAACTTTAAAAACTTATTTTTATGAGTGCATGCTTATAGTACATAATAGTACATAATGATTATTATATTCTTTGTGGGGGGAGTAGGTAAATAACATGTCTTAATTCTTTTTTTGTTTGTTTTTTTGAGACAGGGACTCACTTTGTAGTTCAGGCTGCCCCTGAGCTTACTATATAGCCCAGGCAAGCCTGGAACTCAGCAATCCTCCTGTTTCTGCCTCCCAGCACTTGGCGTGAGCCACCACGCCCAGCACTGTGGTATGCGGTATTGATTGCTGGTGGGCATGAGTCACCACGCCCAGGATTGTATGTTGTTACCAGGATCAAACTCAGGACCTTGCGCTTGTGAGGCAGGCACCAGAACCACTGAGCTAAATCTCTGGCCCCTCTTAATTCTTTTTATATCCCTTTCTCTCCTCCCTCCTCCGTTCCACCATTCCATGGTATGTTCGCATACATGAAACAGAAGAATTTCATGATTTGACTTAGACTCCATCTCCAAAATAACTCAGGAGGCATCACATGATTGAAATACACAGCAAATGTTTAGAGTCTAAAAGATTATTACAGTAAAAGATGCAAAGCCATGTATTCCCCTCAAAATACTCCTTTCTTATTTCAAACCCCATCACCCCACCATTCATGTCCCTTTCTGAAGCAGCTATGGAAGTCCCTGACATGAGCACAGTGACATGGTATGACAGACACTATGAAGGCTGTTGTGAGTGGACCCAGCACAAAGGCAGGATCATCTGCCTTAGTCATCCCACGTGGCATTGTGTGACTTCTGGCTCCTCCCCTAAGTCAAAAATAACCATGTGGGCCGGAGGGTTAGCTCAGTGGTTCTGGCACCTGCCTCGCAAGCCCAAGGTCCTGAGTTCGATCCCCGGTAACCACACACAATGCTGGGCGTGGAGACTCACGGCCACCAGCAACCAATACCACATACCACAGTGCTGGGCGTGGTGGCTCATGCCTGTCATCCCAGCACTCGGGAGGCAGAGACAGGAGGATTGCTGAGTTCGAAGCTTGCCTAGGCTACATAGTGAGCTCAGAGCCAGCCTGAACTACACAGCGAGACCCTGTCTCAAAAAAAACCAAAACCAAAACAAAACAAAACAAAACAAAACAAAACAAAAATAACCACGAAAAGCAAGCATTTGAATTGATTTGGGACACTGAGGCAGCTACAATACCTTGACTAAAATTTTACACTCATAAAAGAGGACTTCCAGAGCTACTTCAGAAAGTTACATGAATGATGAGACAAGTCTGTTCAAAGTGAGGGAGCAAATATCTTGAGAGGGATTAATGGCAATGTATCTTTTACTGTGATTAGGTCTTATACACAAATATTCCAACATGCAAAAAATCAGAAATTTAAAACACTTTTCTGGTTCCAATTATTTGAGAAAATGGATATTCAACCTGCCCCAAGTAAATTCAAGCAGCTCTGCCGTATCAGGGGTACAACCAACACTTGATTTTACTTTCCTGTTATGAGGAGAGAGCTCATGATACCACAAACAAAAATCTTCCAGGAAGCTATCCAAAACAAACTCCAGTTCACCTCTGCCACTCATTTTCAAAAAGGACAAAAAGGTCAAGTTATAAAATTTAAATTTAAATTTCTATTTAGAGCTCTTAATATATGAGCAATTTTAAATCTTCCAGTAAGGTCAGAGTCCACACACTAGAACAAAATAACTCAAACTAAGAAGTAAATAAATGAATTCTGATACGTGTAAAATAAAACTCATGCTGAGTGTCTTTAGTTATGTGGCCATGGGTGCCTCAATGACCTGAATCAACCGAAAATGTTTACTTTGCATGCTTGTTTGGACTTTGGGGAAGAGCTAGAAGTCTCATGGTATTTTATTCAAAGGTGAACACCGATACATTATGACTTTATAGCCTGCCTTTCTATTACGTGCAACTTGGCAGCAGCATGCATCATAGTTTTTTTTTTTTCTTTTTTTTTTAAATCACAACTCATAATCTCACTCAAGATGAAGACTTCCAGGCTGCTTCAGGAAGTGGTCAGAATGTTAAGGGACATGTGCTCATAGCAAGATGGAGCATCTTACAGGAGATACATGGGGTCTTACTTTTAAGACAAAATACCCAACACCCAAAGTTAAAGGGGAAAAGGTTCATTTAGCTCACAGTTTATAGAGGTTTCGGTCCATCATCGGCTGGCGCTAAGACAGGGTGGCATGGCAGGCATCATGGAGGAGAAATATTTCACAGTGGGCAAAAGGTACCAAAGCAAGCAAGGGAGAGACAAGACAAGCTTCTTTCTGTCCCTTATATTGTAATCGTTCTACCTGGGATTAGGGCAATGCCAAAACAATCAGTGGAATGTTTTATTAATTACCTTAAACCTAGACTCCTAATCTCAAGTTATACCATGATTCAGCCAATTAAAAAAGCCCCACCGACAACTACATGAGGCTATGAAGGAATAACTAGACACAAGCCATAACACATAGCAGTATGTTTTTTGTTGTAATAAAACTGTAAAATTTAAACACTATTTTTTACCTCCCCTTGTATTTCTGAAGCTAAACTGTTAGGGTAAAATATTTTTATTCAAAAATGAGAATTTTCTATAAATAGATATTTTATAAAGTCCATCTAAGAGTGTGAAATGTTTTATAACCCTCAGTTGTATAATATATTGTAAACATTAACAAAAAAAAATCCACAAGTTGGAATTATAATAGATGTTCCCTTAGGTCACATTTTCAATGAAATTAAAGGTATAGGAATGTTTATTCTTTGGGATTCAGCATAAAAATAGTAATATAACTGAGGAAACCACAAGTACAGATACAAATATCAGCCAGTACAGTTTTGAAACTGTTACGATCCAGAACTTAAACATTCTCATGTTTTATCCATTGATGACACAAAGTGTGGCCAAAATACATGGCGAGTGCTTACATTTTTGAAAAATATTATTACAGTAAAGACATATTCCTATTGATACTCCTCAAAATACTCTTCCTTGCTTTGAGCATACTTATCCTACCGTTTTTGCCATAAGTCCTCCTTTGTGAAGTGTCTTTTTAAGCTGGGATAAAAAAAAAATCAGGGTGAATATTGCTGGTGAGTGTCATCCAATGGGCAAGGCAGGTTCACAAAAATATCATGGTGTGTCTTCATCCAGTGTTACCAGTTACACATGCAACGTCTGGCTCTTTCTCAAACGTCAAAATGAACATGGAAGTTAAACTTGAATCGAATCAGAACACAAATCAGAACAGCTGCAACAGTACACTTACAGAGGCCTTCCAGAATGGCTTCAGAAAGTGGTAGGAACAAGGGGTTTGAGGAGGTTTACTGCAATATGTTTTTTACTGTAACACATCTAAAAAAATTTTAAACACTTACCATTTTTTAAATCACACCTCATATATGGAATCTCAAAGCAAATAGCCTGGCCCTTCAAAGATATAGGTATAGCATTAATTGGATCTGAGGCACACTAGCCTTAAAGGTCATTTGAGTAACAGTAATTGCTGTCTTTATAATTTGCTTTCTGGAGTCACTTCAATGAACCAGGCTTCTTACATAAGACATTCAATAACTTTGCATCAAATGACTCATTATTCTCAACAAAAGTCTCTCAAGAAGGCACAAGGTGCTGAAACTATTCACCTTGGTGCTACTATCAGCAGCCACCACAGGTGCAGGATATGGGATGAGCGACCCCACCCATCCACCATGGCAGCAGAAGCCACCCAAGTCCCAGGCTGAGACAGTGTACGTCTGCTAGCCTGGGCTTGCTTGCATCAGCCCAGCCCTTACCAAGAGGGGCTGTCCCTCTAGCTTGCCACCCTCAGGAACCATCTTTCTCAAAGCAACTGACAATGAACTTGAGCTGCTCCTGCCTCTATTTAAACAGCTCACACAAATACTTCCCTCTGGGTAGTACTGTCCTGAGAACAACATCCTGTTGGACTTACAGACAACTACCAAGTAGTATAGCTGTCCTCGTGTAACCAAGTAAAAGGTCCATAAGACAACTACAGTGAAGTGTTGAAAACAATTAGCAGGATATTAACAAACTTCACAAAATGTCCTAAAATATCACTCCAAACATCAAATGTCTCTCAAGAACCGACTTTTCAACACTTCTCCTGAGCAGCAACTCCAACCCCCACCTCAAAGTCGGTGAATCACCACTCTCAGGCCCACTCTCATTCCCGCCGCCCCTGCTGTTATGATCCTGTTATTCTGTCATGATCCTGTTATGATCCTGTTATCCTGTTATGATCCTGTTATTCTGACTCTTCACGTCATGTTTCTTCGGTTATCACATCACACGAAGTCAGCCTTGGTGACGGCTGTCAAACACACCCCTTCTCTCTGGTCTAGTTCAGACCTTTTCTTCCTTGTCAGAAGGCCCTATCTGTGCCTCCCTCTGGGTTCCCCCAATCCAGTAAGGAGGATGGGAGCAGACAAACCCCAGTACTAGTGACCAACTCAAAACCCTTCCATGGCTCCCTGCCACCTGCAGATCAAGTCCAAACTCACAAGCATAAGATTTGAGTCTTTCTGGAATCCAGTCCCTATGCAAGCTCCCCTGCCTTCCTCATGCTATTGTCACAGTGAGGGCGAGGGACAGTCCAAGTTTGCAAGCAAATTACTTTCAAGATCCAGGTACCAAACAAAAAATGGATGGGTCCGATCAAGGGAGTGGGTGCAATCACGCTTCAAAAGCTCAGGTGGTTTCCCAAAGGCTCTTTTCCTAAATAAACACATGTACACAGACATACAAACAAACAAATTCACCATGCTGGCCAGATGTTTGTGGAAACCCTCTAGCTGGCCCACAGGTCTGGCCCTCTTCCACCTTACCGCTGCTCACACTGCGCCTCTGCCTACAGGGCCCAACTCCTCTCCAACTACTGTAGGGCGGGGGATGGCTCCTGACTTCCAGTGTCTTCCCACACGCCCACGGCATAATGCGCTCTCCTCCTCCTTAAGCTGTGACAGGAGATTGCTGTTCATGTGCATTTTAATGTTTTGTGGGGCTTTTCATCTTTTTGATCTGATATTTCTAAAAGCAGCTAATACTTCTCAGCATTTAATCACATCCCAAGCACTTTACATACATGGATGATGTGCTTGATTCCCATGATCCACAGTAAACACCATTATCACCTGCGTTTTGCACAGAATGAAACCAACCTTAACGAGAGGTTAGGTACCTGCCCAGTCTTACAGGAGAAGGTGATCCAGGCTCCAGTGAGGTGTGGGCCCTTCGCATGGACGCACGCTGCCGACCTAGAACACTTAGGTCCCCACCTCATCCCTACAGGGCCACAAGCTCTGTGAAGGTTAGTGACTGGACTCATTCTGTTCTCTTCCAGGGCACCCAGGAAAACACCTGGTTCAGGCAGGTGCTGACTGGATAAATGCATGGACTGTGCCCTACATTACGCCTCAGAATGAACAAAACTAGTTAAGTACATAGGACACAGTGAAGAAGCACAGGAAATCAAGAACCACAAAGAAGTTAAATTACACAGGATGAGGACAATACTACAGTCCCTTCAAGTAATCATCACCCAATCAAGAAATATATCGCCAGCTTCTCCAAAGTCCCATGTGTCTATTCCTGATCAGCCCCTCCAAACCCCAAAACGTAACCAACACCTCATTCTTATGTTTGTGACTTCCTTCCTTTTCCCTAAAACTTCTGGTGCTTATATATTTCATTCTAAACACTAAATTTACTTAGTTTATATATTTACTGAGTTTATATTCTTCTCATGTAATTTCTTCTGGTAAGTGAATTTGTGATAAGTCAAACTGTGACTTCTATTTTTAATGTCTGATAGTATTTGATGGAATGAGTACACCACACTTTATTGTGACAATAGGTAATGGGTCACTTCCAGTTTCTGGTTATTATGATAGGTAACTCAAAGGACTTCTACCTGTCTGGCAGACACAGGTATGTCATATGATATATCCCCAAGAGTAAAACTACTGGGTCATAAAGAATAAGTATTTTCAACTTAATTTGGTAATGTAAAATTGCTTTTAAAGTTGGTGCAGTAATTTCTACTCTACAAGCAGACACAATCCATTAGTAATTATTGTAGTTTAATTTATGTTTCCAAGATACTAATGAGGCTGTGTATTTTTCATCTGTTTACTGGCTATCTGACCAACCACTTACACATGGGGAGTCTGTTCAAGTAATTTTCTGGTTTTCCTTTGGGTTGTCTGTTTTTCTCACTGTCTTGTAGCACTGCAACAGTAATTTCTGTTGCAAGTATCTTTTCCTGCTCTGTGACTTGTCCTTACTTCCTTCTATGACTTCCTATGTCTTTGGTCCTCTTCTTTGGGCATCGTCCAAGACAACCCATGACAGCATTAATTCCCATAGCAATAAATAAATTCCAATGACAACACTCTCAAATTTATCTTGTGGGCTGAGAGTTCTTTACTGAGCCAAAGGCTTTATCCAACTCCCTGTTTTCTCCATTTAAAGTCTAGACATCTGAAGTGAACTTCTGACCTTCCCACTAAAATCTATTCCACCTGCTGTCATTCCTGCCTTTAATGGTAGAAGTCCATTTCTCTCATCATTAAGGCCTAAACTTCTAAGTCTTCCTTGATCCTCTCTTTTTCACACATCCATCTCTAATCTATCCACAACTCCAATGGGCTATCGCTTCCAAACACAACTAGAATACTATGTTCACCATCTTCACTGCTACCATCCTCAAATGGTGCTCCCCACCTCTCTGCATGGATTACAGAACAGCCTTCTAATGGATTTCCTCACTCTCATCTTGACCCACACCGTCACCTCTTCATAACACACCAACAGAAGCAATCGTGGTACCAGTCATGGAAGATTACTTCACTTCTCACCATTCTGTGGTAGCTCCAATGACGGCATGAAAGGACCATGGTTCCCAAGGGTCAATGTGATCTGCATGCTGGGCATCAGGCCCCAGACCCACGGCCCTCCCAATTTCATCTCCTGTTCTCCCCATCCCACGACTCCTCTCCAACACATGAGCTTCTCTGTGGTTCCTTCTACGTGTAACCCCAGCCCATCTTAAGGTCTTACCATTTTCTTGTTCCCTATAAAACTTTTCCCTCAAAACTTCACACAGCTCGTCTCCTGCTCTCAGAGAATTGCTCTCGTGTTACCTTATGGCTAACCATACTTACAATTTCAACTGTCCTTTACAGTGCTGTTTCTCTTTGACACTTAATAACTTCTCTTGGTCTTTGACGCTTTTTTAAAATTTTCACATTTAACTGCTAGGATACAGAAATGTAATTATGTGAAAAAATCATTTTTAATTATTTACTTGTACACTGAGTACATTTCTAATTATTTACTTGTACATTATGTACTTGTACAAACATAAAGTAAGTTGGTAATCACACTTCTTCCTTTTAACCTGTGTATCTTATCTTTCCCTTGCCTTTCTGTACTGACTGGAAATCTACCTCAAAAATGAATATAAGTAGCTGGGCATGGTGGCTCATGACTGTAATCCCAGCATTTGGGAGGCAGAGGCAGGAGGATTGCTGAGTTCGAGGTTTGCCTGAGCTACATAGTGAGCACAGAGCCAGCCTGAACTACAAAGTGAGACCCTGTCTCAAAAACAAAACAAAACAAAACAAAAAACGAATATAAGTAAAGGTAATAGATAATGTCTAGATCTTGATTGTTTTAAAGATAAGGCTGTGAACATGTCCTAATTAAACATTGTTTGGGAAGGCTCTCTGAAGACTCTATCAATTTGAAATTCTCTGCTCAGTTCACTAAGATTTTATCATTGTTACTTTTTATAAAATCCTTCTATTCACATGACTATTTTTATTCTATGTATGCAGCTAATTAGACTTTCTGATTTTCCACTAATCCTGCATTTCCTGTATAAACCCACCATGCTCATGGTACATTAGCCTTTCAATATATAGCTGTTTTCCTTTTATTTTTAATTTAGGATTTTTTTGTTATGGTTGAGACTGTACCATAATCTACCTTTCCTGAACTATACCTGTTTAAATTTGAGCTTTTAGCTTATATTGACTTTAGAATACATGGGGGAAGCTTTTCTTTTTCCTTATAAAGTATGTCCAAGATCAGAATTATTTTATCCTTGAACATTTGGTACAACTTTCAGGGAAGCCATGTGAATCTGGAATTCATTCTGCTATGAAAGTCTGGGATAATCCTACATTTTCTATTCCACCAGTCAGCCATCAAAAGTTATATTTTTCTAAACATTTATGACTATATCACTTATCTTCTAATCTTCTAATGTATCACCCTGTAGCTAATTCTAAAATTTTCACTTAACTTTTAAAGGTTCTGCAAGAAAAGTAGTGTTTTTCTGATTTCTGGCCAAAGATTACAAGCTTGGCTTTTATTTCTTTGCATGAAGTAAGCATATGCTTTGAGGCTCTAATAATTCTAGCATTTGCTGAATATGTGAAGGGCACACTGTCATTTCTTTTCATTTGCATTCACAGCATCCCCTGGCTTATGTGTCTGGCTATCTTTGACTATGGACTGGATAATGAACTTCAAAATTTATTTATAGAGCAAACTTGTGGCCTAGGATGATATATCTTGTTCCAAAAAAATTCTGTTATCTTCTGCCAGGCACAGAATGTGGGTCTAGCTTAATCTAGAATCAAAGCTTTATATCTCTGATTCACGTGGTTCATACAAAACTGGTTCACTCTTTTCCTACGGACATGGCTCTTCATGATTCCAGCTCCCAGTGTGAGAGTGACTGATCCTCATCCCTCTGGCCAGGCCTGGCCCCTGCTCCACGTAAGTGTCAGGTGCACATTGCGGCTGTCTGTGAGAGAACTACAAATGTCCACAGAGTAAAAGCAGCCACAGTGCTGTAGTCTCCTCTTTCAATTTTCATCTTCTTCCAGGTCTCAGTTCAAGAGTTCTTTAGTATCTTGTGTAACTTTCCTTTATCCCTACTGAGATTTGTCAAAATTAAGCTTCATGTAACTTGTGTGAGGAAAAAACCAAAACAAATCCAAAAAACCCATAACCCATAGCGAAGTCCTTCTGTCAAATTGCTCTTTATTTTGCTTTGTTCCTAGCACTCTCCACCACCAGGCCCAGAGTCAGGCCCTCATTCCGAACAGCTGGCATCAGGATACGGTGGACATGGTGACCTTCTCCAAGTGCCTAGAGCACTGCTCACTCTGCCTGGGTTTCCAGCACATGATGCCTGCTAAAGTGCTAACACCTTTTTACCGGCCTCCTTAGAAGGAAAGATAAGAGAATGCTCCAGACATAGCACAAACGCATCCTTTACACTCTGCAATCTGCTTCTTGCTAAAAACCTGAAGTTTTTCAGCTGTTTCCAAGAGACTTACCAATGTCCTAGAAAAAGAGCCCTCAAAAAACTTAGTCCAAAGAATTCACTCTAGGCTGACTCATTATTGGAGATTGAAACAAAAAGTTTCATCTTTTCTTGCTCATGCTCACTTTATGAATAAAGAGGAAAAAGAAGGACATGGGTGAGAGATGGTAGCAGGATACAACTAGCTTAAAGTAATTACGGACTGAATTATCAATTGTTTTGAATACAAAATACACCATATTGCAACATTCACAACTTCAAAGCTTTTTAAATATTTGAAAAGTTTGTAGTGATAGCTAACTTTCATCAATCATGGGTTAAGTGTCCTCTGATGGAAACGACTAACCTTTCCAACTACTAGGTTTTCTATCTACTCCAGTGTATAAAGCAACTTTTTGCTGTAGTTCCACGTTTTTATTTTCCTTTTTTCTTTTTCTAACCTCACCTGTTTTTTCCTCATGTTTTATGTCAAAGACATCAACAAAGAAGGCTCTAAGCCTCCTTACCTTACATTTTTTTGAATCTGTGATAGTACATTAAATGTAGCAGTAACATTAACAAGAGCAAATGGACACACACACACACACATGTACAGACTTTAAAAGAAATTATTTCTTTGGACTTAGAAAGTGCAAGGAATTGCATTTTCTAATCACAGCAAATTATGTTGTATTGAGAGCTTTTTGTCATGCTACTAACAGAATTCTGACATGCTGGGTAGGTGCCTATAATCTAGCACTCTGAAAGGCTGAGGCAGGAGGATCACAAGTTTGAGCCTACTTTAGGCAACTTAGTGACATAGTGAGGCCCTGTGCCAAAACAACAACAAAAAACAACTAATAACAACAACAACTTTTTAAAAAAAAATGTCTAGCTCAGTAAAAGGTCCTAGGTTCAATTCCTAGTACCCAAAATAAAGGAGATAGTACTGGCTTATACTTTGGCCACCACCAGTGGCTACAGTATTTAAAAAATCATTAAAAGAAAAAAAAAAAACCTGGCAACTCCTTGTAGATATATTGCGAATTCAATATATAGCTTTCAAGCCATGAAATGACTTGAACATTAGACCAATCTAAGATCCAGATAATAAGAAACAAAACAGGAAAAAATTCTTCCCCCACTAGTTTCAGAGCTATTATGTGACAGGAAATTTCTCTGATTAGTATTAGAGCAATGAAAAAGTCCACAACATAAGAGTCACAAATCCAGCCATGTTACAGACCAGTATGTTTTACAAGGTCTCTTCTTCCAACCCATTTCATACGAATGGGTGCGACAGCAGCCTTAACCAGGGTATTCTTGGAATTAACAAAACCAAGTCACATACATTATTTGTCTTCCTGCGTGTGCTTTTGCTGCCTGTACAAAATAATTTCGTTACATCTTAGTAACTTGGGGGCAGAAAATACCCTCAGTTTCTGATGTTTATGTTTACAAAGAAGAGAACTGAGGGCCGGAGATTTAGCTCAGTGGTTCCAGCACCTAGCTCAAGGCCCTGAGTTGGATCCCTGTAACCACATACAGTGCTGCGCGTGGTGACTCACACCCACCAGCCATCAATACCACATACCACAGTGCCAGGCGTGGTGGCTCACACCTGTAATCCCAGCACTCGTGAGGCAGAGACAGGAGGATTGCTGAGTTCCAGGCTTGCCTGGGTTACATAGTGAGCTCAGGGCCAGCCTGAACTATAAAGTGAGACCCTGTCTCAAAAAAAAAAAATCCACACTCAGTTCTGATGCTCACAGATGTGTCAGGCTAGTCAGATACAAGCCCCCACAGGGTGGGGAGACACAAAAGGTAGGGAAACAGAAGAAACACAATTTCACTCTACGGCATTGGGAAGAGAAGACGGCAAATAAATAGGGCACCCTTTCTGCTCAGTTGTACAGGCAGATCTGGGAACTTCCTGAAACCCTTCCTGCTTGCTTTATTCCTCTGCAAAATATCTGGAAGAACAATTCTGTTACGTGGTGCTATGAAGGCCTCAGCTATTAATCTTTGAGTTGTGGAAGCTTCAGCAGTGGTTTTGCCCACAACTTCCTTCCTTCCTTCTGTATATCATCCTTCATAGGAAGGAAACAAACTACTTTAACTCCAGGACGCATTCTAATGCCAAGGACTGAGTCAGTAACAAAAACAAGCTATGGCACTTTACAGGGATTCAAAAACTCTTCCTTCTTACTTCCAACCATCAAGCAGAATGTACACACCTATGAGGCTGTTAGTACAATCATTCCTGCTAAGACATATAATGGCATTATTTTCTGAGGACCAGATCCTATTTCAAACACAGATCTAAAACTACTCTAAGACCTGAAATGTAAAAAACGGATTAGATTGAAAAGATATATGTTACACAGTATTCTTCTGAACTCAGCTTTGTATGTGTGTGTGTGTGTGTGTGTGTGTGAGAGAGAGACAGAGAGACTCTGTGTGTGTGTGTGTGTGTGTGTGTGTATGTATGAACTTTTGGCAGTTGTGTGGCTAAGAGTGTAAGCTACAATCCTGAGCAAAGTGACTAGGTAGGAAATGAAGTGGATGCATCAGACTTGCATAAAGGCAAACGGGAAAATTTACAACTGCTAGTCATTATAAATATCAGCGATGACAGGTCTTCCAGTCAGCCCTGGTTAACAGCCCGGGAAATTATGACCCCAAAATAGGTTTTTTACAGTAAAGAATTAGGAAGTGAATCACATAAAAACCAAGCAGCTAATCAGTAGAGCAACCTGATTACACTAGTTCTTAATGAGGTAGCCGGTCTTGAATTTACTGTTGCCTAGAATAAACCTGACTCTGCAGGGGGCTAATGCCCTGCTGTTTATGACAAAGAGATGAAGATATGACAGCAGGACGCTGAGCTTCCTAAGTCAGAGGCATACAAGGAGGTTTCAAAAGGTAAGAACAACAAGGCAACAGAACTGTAAAGTTTCATTTTAAAGAAATAAAATATTTTATTTAAAAATAAAATATTTCTTAGTTATAATAATAAGGCATGGTACTTTTACAAAATTAGAAAGAACCCCCAACATTTAACATTAACCTGTAAACAGCGTCAAAACACTGGTATAGCTAACATTTTTGAGTACAGCCTTTTCAGCTTTTTTCTCTTATGTGGACGTTACATGTAACTATGCATTAAAACTGATTAGTATACTGTAACTTCCCTTAGTGACATTCCAGAGCAGAATTTAGATATAGATTCATGCTGGACCTGCCAAAGAGTTTTTTGTTTTTAGGATAATTTCTCATGAAACAACACTCAATCTAAGCCTGTGCTCTGAATAAAGTAGATTTTCAGAAAACATTCTTCACAAAATGAAGGTATAGTTTTGTGTCTATCTACTGGGTAAAGACAAAACCCAGTCTATCTACTGGGTAAAGACAAAACCAAAAGACTGCATGCTGTCTTTTAGGTGTGTTGTTTTGCTAAAGATTAGCACTTCCGGAAGTATTTAAATTATATCCCATACTTGGTTTTAAGAAGAAATGGAATTTTGTCCTGACTGCAATTAAGTAAACCTGATTTCTTCTTTAAAAGTAGACCGGTTGGACCACGGCAGATAAGAAGGGACACATCTCTTCTACAGCAGCATTCTCATGATCAAAGAATCCCTTTGAAATGCACATAAAAGCCATGTCCAAGCACTATCAGAGATAACAGCCAAAGAACATTGACTAAACGAAAACTGTTCCATAAATAGCCTCTCAGCTGCCTTTGGGTGAAAAATGCTAAACACTTTCACACTGACTGAGCAGATCAATTTACCCATTTGTCTACTGGTGACACTTGTAGGATGATTCCTTTTAGTAGGCTTTCATTAAAAGAAGGGAAGGGAGGAAGAGAGGGAGGAAGGGAGGGACAGAGGGAGGAAGAAAGGGAGGGAAGAAGAAAGGGAAGGAAGGAAGGAAGGAAGGAAGGAAGGAAGGAAGGAAGGAAGGAAGGAAGGAAGGAAGGAAGGAAGGAAGGAAGGAAGGAAGCACTATCCAGAAGCAAACATCCCAGAAAGCCACATTAATTACACAGTTGGAAAAGTCTATTGGTATCAATTACTCTAAAAATCTACAGATGGAGTACAGTACTTCCATGCTGAGTGACAGAAAAAATTTGAGTATCCAACAAAAGACTAGTTGAAATCATCAGGAAGTATATCCTGGGAAACTGGGAGAACTGAGTATTAAAAGCCCAACAACCCTTCCTCACACACAGCAATGAGATCCTTCTAGCTGGCCAACAAGAGAAAGCAGGTTCACAGATCATTACAGAATGAGCATGCTGTAATTCCTGGTATCTAACATAATAGATTATCTATTTTGCCATAGACACACACATCTTGGAAACCCAGACATCTAGACATTGAGTTACCTGCCATCCACCTCCCTATAAAAGCTAAGAAGCAGGAAGAGGGAATACACCTTTATTGTTTAGTGGGTACACAATTTAAGATTAAAAATATTCTTAAGATAGATGAGGAGGGCTGCACAACAGCAAGATATATAATGTGACCCTCAAAAATGATTATGAATGATAAATTTCATAATAAGTTTGCTGCAATATTTAAATAAGAAAAACAAGCAAAGCCTAAAGAATGAAGCTGAGGTTCATGAAAAACTGATTCAAAACATGATAAACACCCACTATCCAGGCTCTACAAATTGGCTTACCAACAAGCTACATACCCAATATCTTCATAGTCATACTTTCATACCACATCCTATGATATTTTGTATTACTTTATTAGCACATTAGGCATTAAAAACAGTAACAAATTCTTACAAATGTATACCCACACCGACAGCCCTATGTTTTGACTGAGAGCAAGCATAAGACATGTCCAAGTGACATCCACAACTACAGAGTATGTACTACTCTTGGCAAAAACAACTTAAGGTGGTGTTCAATTCATAAACTAATCAATCTCTTCAGTAAAAAATTGGGGGAAGAGTAGGTTTTTAATATTTTATCTGGAATATTTTCTCCTAAGTGGAACTATTTTTTTTTAAATGCAAGGATTACAGGGCCGGAGGGTTAGCTCAGTGGTTCCAGCGCCTGCCTTGCAAGCGCAAGGACCTGAGTTCGATCCCCGTTTACCACATATAATGCTGGGCGTGGTGGCTCATGCCTGTAATCCCAGCACTCGGGAGGCAGAGACGGGAGGATTGCTGAGTTCGCGGCGGCTTGCCTGGGCACCATGGTGAGCTCAGGGCCAGCCTGAACTACAAAGCGAGACCCTGTCTCCAAAAAAAACGAATTACAGAATCATCATCTCAAGATCAGAGTATTATTTGTGTGATCTCAGAGCTTAAGGACAACTCAAGTTTTCATAGGTCCTATATATTATTATAGCTAAGATCCTTTTCTGCTGCACACGGCTCTTTTATCTCCCTTCTTTTTACTACTTTAAGAAACATCAAATGTCCTTAGAAAATAGGCAGGTTATGATATAAACCAAGCAACCACTCATACTGGAGATGAATTTTTACAGAGAAAAAAGAACATAATCTTGCTAGGTTTTGACTGGTTTATAAGTTACTTTGGTCAAAGACGCTAAATACAAAAACAATATAAGTTCTGGTGACAGAGGGGAGTATTTCTTGCAGTAATGAAAATTAGGACAACTGATTACACAATGAACTCAGGAAAAACAATTCCTAATTGTATCTGTATAACTTTGGAAGCATCATACAAAGTAAATCATCTAATGCTGCCAAAGTGAGATAAATCAGAGGTCACCCTAACCTTTTTTCCCCCTTTCTAAATCACTGAACAAATGAACAAACATGAAGTTGGAATGTAAAATATTTTGCCATGAATGTCTGCTGAATGATAATGCTTGGGTACATCTATTCTTCACATTTCAAGAGCTACCACATGCAATAAATTGTTTATAAGACTGGAATAGTATCTTTAATCACTATTAGGAAGAAGGCTGGGGATTTAGCTCAGTGACACCACACCTGCCTTGCAAATGCAAAGTCCTGAGTTCAATCCACAGAACCAAAAGAAAAAAAAGAAGAAGAATGCAGAAGGAAAAATGACAAAATCTTCCTGGATCACTGTATGATCTTAACACTAAAGTATCTATAGTAATGAAAACTCAAAATTCTATTTACTCTGCATATTGAGTAACTCACAAGCTATTTCCTCTCATTTCTTTTTCTTGGCTTTTACATAGCAAAAAAAAAAAATTTGAAGGATATTAATTCAGATTTCAGATATCAAGTTCTCGTATATTTTGTTTAGTATTATCTACCTATTTCCAGTGACACTGTTAAGTTTTACTTGTCTGATCCTGTTCAATAACATTTTAGCCACTGGAATATGGCTGACTGTATAATTTTAACTGTCATTGATATCTTTACTTTTCCTAAAGACATTTCAATTTATAACCTCATATTTTAGTGCAAAAGACCCACTTATATTTGTCAAAAATGTTTACATATTCATGGCATTCATCCTAAAAAAAGGAAAAAATATCTCACCTGTGGTGTCAATCCTCAGTTTCCAAAATTATATATATAATATCACCTACGTCAAGGCCTCATGGTCATCAGCCATTTTTTGAAATCCCCTGGGTACAAAACATCTTACCTGTCTCAGTGGACATGCTACAGAACCACTCTTTAGTGTCATGCTGTCATCACTCTTAACCAAGCATTTTTCATCGCCAAAGAACTTAAGCCACACCCTTGCCAGCAGATATTTCAAGCAAAATGCTCTATCAAAGTTACTACTTCCTAGAGAGGGAAACAGGCAGGGAGGAAGAGAAAGCAGAAATGATAATTTACCTGCATCAACTTTCTTGAGAGCTCATTAGTGAGGAACTCTTCTTCCTTCTCATAATTTACAGCAAGGGTTTCCTTCTCCTTCTGCAAAGCCTGAATTTTCTTGAACAACGTGTTACTGATGAATTCTTCTTCTTGCTCAGCCCTGGCTTGCTGTTTTAAAGAAAAAAAGAGAGAGAGAAACAAAAATCCATGATAAGGAAACAGGAACTTTACTAATTGTAATAAAGTTTTTCTTTACAAAGAAGGTGCCTATTTTAATTAGCATTTGAACAGCAAACTATCATTCCCCAAAAAGCTCAAAACAGGAGAACTCACACTGGCCCAGAGTCATCCCTATATACCATCTGTAGTCCTATTTCTAAAAGTGTGTCACCACTTTAGGATGTTGCTGAATTGCTCTGGATAAAACCATTTTAAAAAGCAATTGCCGGGCCGGAGGGTTAGCTCAGTGGTTCCGGCGCCTGCCTCGCAAGCGCAAGGTCCTGAGTTTGATCCCTGGTATCCATATATACTGCTGGGCATGGAGACATGCCCACCAACAATCAAGACCGCATACTACAGTGCCGGACGTGGTGGCTCATGTCTGTAATCCCAGCACTCGGGAGGCAGAGACGGGAGGATTGCTGAGTTCGCGGCAGCTTGCCTGGGCACCATAGTGAGCACAGGGCCAGCCTGAACTACAAAGCGAGACCCTGTCTCAAAAAAAGCAATTGCCAACACACAGGTGCACATGGATACACCTCCATGTTCAGGGAATTGTTACCACAGGTAGATACACCAAAAGAGCCTAATAGAGGTTATTACAAGGTAGTGGGGAAGCGAGAGGCAAAGGCAGAAGGTAGAGGAGATCTCGACTTCCCTTCTTTATGTTCTTTCCAGAAACTGTTTTTTGGGAGGGTTGGACCAGGTAATGGCAAACACAGGCCTTACTGAAGTAGACACTAAAGCCACAGTAGCTCAAGGGATCTGGCACCATCCAAAGGAATTGACACTGTCTTGTAGATTCTAGATCCCTCCTCCACAATAATTTTAATTGACCAAACAGAACAAAACTAACCATCCTTGAAAGAAATTCATCTTTACTGAAAGAAATGGTCTCAACTCTATTCTATTTTAAAAATTTCAATATTCTCATGTATTCATCCTAAACAATACATTCCTGTTTTATCTGTTAAGCAGAGAGAAGAACTACATGAATTCCAAACCGCCCCTCACTTTATACTAATAGATGGCAGCCAGGAGGCCAGTACGCAAAGGGCACCCTCATTAAACAACAATCACTCTTACCATGTAAAGGTCCGAACACCACTCCAGCGCTGGTGCCATACATGGGGCACCAACACCCACCACTTGATACCCCAGTTTCTGTCATCACACCTCAGCTCACCATCACAGTAGTCCTAGAGAAAGTGCCGGGCCCTGAACTATTTGCAGAACATTTCTACAAAGCAGTAGTTAGACTGGATGCCAGCCAGTTACACAAAAGCTGGAAACTTTAGGAGACAGTCAGCACTCCAGGTCCTAACAAAGTTATTCTGGGATAGTCTGGGACAGCAGAGGAGCAAAGAAGACACCCATCAGCTAATGACTTCACCTGGGCACACAGGGCAGCCAGGGAGTGGCCCCTGGCTCCTCCGGGAGACCCTCTACACATCTATTTCATCAACACTCCTCATGCCCTACTCTTTCCTGTGCGACATGCCTTGGCCCTTTAAATCAACCATGCTCCTCCTCCAACCTCAAAATGTTCAAAACCTCCTAAGGAGTGTGACAAGCAGGAATCCACAGTACTAATTAAAACACAGGTGACACACACATCCAAACCCACAGTCTTTCAAAGTGACCCCAGTTAGGACTGACAACAGCTTACGCAGTCCGAATTCTGATTCTAGAAGTGACAGAGGAGAAAGGTTGAGAGGAACTATCATGCTTTTCTTGGAGATCCTGAACCGGAATTCAAAAGAGCATTTTCATTACCAGGTTAGACTCTACTTGATTCTTATCACACATTTAATATTTTAGATGTTTGTAAATTTAATCATAAGCACTGAAGAAACTAGACTCAGGGGCTCAGCAGGGAACCGTCCCCTTCCATGGGAGCTGTAGGTGAGAAATGCTAAGAGTTTGTTTCCGTGAAGGTGAAAATAAACCCCAAGAATTTAGCTATACAGTTTCCTCTGCCTCTTTCATCTCACCATTGAATTTCAGGAAAAAATTCTGGTGTAGAAAAAAAGAACATTAAGACAAAACTAATTAGTGGCTGCCAGAGAAGAATGAGGAATGACTGCGTATGAGTACAGGGTTTCTAACAGAAAGGACAAAAACGTTTTGAAATTAGATAGTGCTGATATTCTATACGACCTTCTAAAAATACCAAAGATGGTGGTCTCTGTACATTTTAAAGGGTGCCAGTCCTGTACACTTTAAAGGGTGAATGCGATGGTGTGTGAATTGTACCCTGATTGTTGAAAAAAGAACTCTGGTAATCAGTAGGGCCCGTATTTCATAAATCCTAGTTTCTTTCGTAGTCCTTCCCAGGGGGAGCAGCAAGATTTGAAGCAGATGTGGGCAGGCAAATGAAAAAAGAGGTAGGCTGGCTCTAAAAATCTTCCCATAGCAAGTGATATGTCAAGGGTCTTGGGAAGCAGAGGCCTTGACAAACAAAACTATGCACTATTTTCCAACAGCCACTTATTCCTAGGCAAAGCGGGTTAACAGAATGACACTTGCAGGATCCCTGAACGGACGGCAGAAATGGCCCTCCTGCAGCCTGCAGAACTCAAGAGAGTGGTAACAATGGGTCATAACTCACCAACTCTTCGCAGCTAAGTTTTCAGGTTCAGTTCTCAGTTCCAAATGGGAACCACCCAACTGATACAGGTCATTTTAAGAATGAACGTGTAAATGAAGGCAACAGGCAAGATATTTTATCCCATAAAACTTCAGAAAAAGTTTTTAGAACAGCAGATATATCATATATTGATAATATGGGTAAACTTGCTTATTGGAGAATGAACCACACATCATGGAAAAGCACTAAATATTCATTTGACTTCTCTTGTTGGTTTTTCTCCCCCTGTGCTATACAGTCTGACCATACTCTTAGTCCCAATTTTTATTTCCCAGTCTTAAAAGACTCCTTTTTAAGCTATAAAACATTTACCTTTCCAATGTATATCCCCAAAGAAGACAGCATGGAGTCAAATACACAGTGGCCTACGAGCAAAGTAGCAGCCCCAGATACTGTTTCTGAGATATGAAGCCCCAGCCAGACAACAGACAGAGTCAAGATAAAACAGATTCCTCAAGAAATCTCACCCGGAGGATGAGAGATGTTATTATTCCTCTTATCTGAAATGCCTAAGAGTCTAAGCATGCCTAAACCAATCCAAAATAAATTAAAGCTGGGCCTCATTGTTTTAGTGTATGGTACCCAGTATGGAACTTGGAACCTTGCACTTGCAAGGGAGGTGCTGGAACCTCTGAGCTAAATTTCTAGTCTCTAAAGTTATATTTCAAAAGCTAAGTACAGAGCCAGGGATTTAGCTCAGTGGTTCCGGTGTCTGCCTGGCAAGCACAAGGTCTTGAGTTCGATCCCCATTACCACACATAACAATGCTGGGCGTGCTGGCTCATGCTTTTAATCCCAGCACTCAGGAGGCAGAGGCAGGAGATTGCTGTGAGTTTGATGCTTGCCTGGGCTACAAAGTGAGAGCAGTGGCAGCCTGAACTACAAAGCAAGAACCTGTCTCAAAAAAAAAAAAAATAGGTAAGTACATAAATCAAGGTTTACCTATAACTCTTTAAACTCTCAAATGAAGGTGTGAACAAAAACAGAAACTTTTGAGGGAAGCAACCTGTCTTGTATATATGTCTGTAGAGTTAAAGATGAAGACCGGGGAGGGCCGGAGGGTTAGCTCAGGGGTTCCGGTGCCTGCCTCATAAGCACAAGGTCCTGAGTTCAATCCCCGGTAACCACATACAATGCTGGGTGTGGAGACTCACGCCCACCAACAATCAATACCATATACCACAGTGCTGGGCGTGGTGGCTCACGCCTGTAATCCCAGCACTAGGGAGGCAGAGAGAGGAGGATTGCTGAGTTTGAGGCTTGCCTGGGCTACACAGAGAGCTGAGGGCCAGCCTGAACTACAAAGCGAGACCCTGTCTAAAAAAAAAAAGAAAAAAAAAAAGATGAAGACCGGGGAATCAGAGAGGAAACAGGAAAGTCTGTGATTACATTTTCATGTTCCATATGGTTCTGAGGAGATTTAGAAACATGGGAATCTGATGTAATTCTTACTCACTTATTAATGCATGCTGTTTAATACGCTGTCCCCCACCTAGCAGGAATCTCTCAGTATATACTGATGAGAAAACTACACCATAAAAAAAAGAAGGTACATTTTTAAAAAGTGGGAGTCAGCAGGAAAAATTGATCAAGTCCTCTGGGGGGGGGTAAGCAAATAGAAAAATTTTTCCGAGTTACCATATATTTAGGTAACTGTATTACACATAAGCATCATTTTCAATGGATAAGGAAAACACAGTTTGCTCTGATCCAGGGTTACAATGACTAAGGTCCGAATCTGAAAAGATTCTACTTTGATTGTTTGCTATCTCTAGTTAGTGTTCGCGAGTGGCATTGTGGAAGTTTGGCATAACAGTAAGAATTCCAAATTTTCCCATAGTAGCCTCTAGTGATGACAAGAAAATCCAAATGCCAAAACCAAAATCCTAAAGGCTGATCAGGATCTGTCAAGCAGAAGATAAACAAGCAAACAGCTTCCCAAGCAGGAAACAACAAGCAAACATCTATTTAACAGCAGGTGTAGGGAATGCGTACGATTAGGAAGAAAGTTCAAGTAACTATCAAGAGAACACATTTGTATTGGCTTAAAAGTATTTAAGTTGCTTAATGACTTTTTTCATGAATCATAATATTAAGAATCATACAAAAAATACAAATACATAATACAAAGAATCATAATATTAAGACACCTCAACACTCTAATGTTCAAGGATTCAAGCAAGTCTTTTTTTTTTTTTGAGACAGGTCTTGCTTTGTAGTTCAGGCTGGCTCTGAGCTCACTATGTAGCCCAGGCAAGCCTCGAACTCAGCAATCCTCCTGTCTCTGCCTCCCGAGTGCTGGGATTACAGGCGTGAGCCACCATGCCCAGCACTGTGGTGTGCGGTATTGATGGCTGGTGGGCGTGAGTCACCACACCCAGCATTGTATGTGGTTACCGGGATCGAACTCAGGACCTTGCACTTGCGAGGCAGGCGTCAGAACCACTGAGCTAAATCTCCGGCCCGCAAGAGTCTTTTTAAATTATTTACCCATTTATTTATTGCTTAGTATGGATCTCATTTGTAGCTTTCGCTGGCCTCAAATTCATTAGAGAGCCCAGGAAGGCCTCAAACTCCTGATGCTCCTGCTTAGACCTTGCCAGGATTACAGGAGGCATGTGCAACGACACCAAGCCAATTTATTATTTGAATCACTTCAATGTGAGAGCATATTTGAATACACTAGTCTAATTACTTAAATGTACTATTCTTATGACTGCTCATCTATCATCTAAATTTTAATGATCATAAAAGCGTGAAATAACATCAGAAACCACACTGCTGGGAGAGCACGAAGCAGCCTTACACAGCCCACAACTAAATGAAACTCTTTTCTTTCTAAACTGTCACTTCCTAGGTGGAACACGGCACAGATCGATTGTTCTGGGAGATGCTCAGGGTTTATTAACAGAACTTCTCATGATTGATGGCTGGCAGCTCTTACAGAATCAAGGACCAGAAAAATAAATAAGTAAAAATGAAATGTCAGATATACCAGTGGGTTTATGAACACAAAACACTGCTGTGCAGAAATCTTTTTAGCACGTAGGTATGAATATGGAAGAGGTGGGTGGGAGTGCCACATATTCACCTCTATTTCTTTAAAAAGAGCGGCCCAGGAAAGGGTCTTAAGACATGCCTGAGAATTAAGACTTTCTATTTAGTCCACAGAAGCACTAGGCTACTTTGTGCCTCCTCCACATCCTGTACATCAGCTTGCAATACAGGAAATCAATAAATTAAGCATTCTTATGAATTCAGAATGGGCAGCAAGTCACTAACCTACATGGGTCAGACCTATCCTAAGTCCTGGCAACCCATGCTCTTCTGACTTGGATTTGGGCTCGGACACTGTCAACAGAAGTGCAGTCCACACAAGTGAGAGCACCCCAGAGTGACTTTCTGGATAAAAAGACCTCAGAAGAGACCAGGGGGCAGCTCAGTGGAACTGCCTAACATGAAAGAGGCTCTGGGGTTGGTGGCTCCGTATATCACAAGGAGGAAGAAGAAAAGGGAAAGGAAGGAGGGAGGAGGAGGAAGAGGAAAACAATTCAGAGAACTTGACCCTACAATTTCCAAGTTTCATAGACCACGCTTCCTTTCAAACCACTTTTGGAGAAGGCCAGTCAGCTCCATACAGTCTACTAATTCTACTCTAGGCACATGCTTTGGAAAGCCTGTTCCACATATAAAAGGAAATAGTGTAAAAATATGTGTTGTGTTCTTTTTCGTAAGAAAAATAATTAGAAACACCTCAAATGCCTATCAGGACCAGAAAATAAATTTTAAAAACACACAAATGAAAAGAAAAAAGCAGTGAAATTTAAAAGATCAGCTAAGCAAAATATGAACAAATCTAAGAAACAATATTGAGTGAAAAAATTACAAAAAATACATTTCTTCATTGAACTAAGAGAAGTGGAGTAAATGTTTCAAATACATTTGTGCGTTAAAGGGTGGGGCATGCAGAATAGAAATTAAATGCAGGTAAATGCAACGGCACCAGCACCAGTCTTGTTTAGATGAATGTGGGAATCTAAGAATCCAGGTGTTCACCCTCTCGTGCTCTATAACTTGCATATGTCATAGGATTCATTTACCCTTTTTACTGAACAAAATGAAAATGTTAAAGGTTATATATCATTGGAAAAATTGTTTTTCCTTAGTGCAGCTGCTACATGTGGATAAACCTCAAAAGCAATACAATACATGATGACAGCTTGACAGAAAAGACGACCTACTATGTGAGCCCCTTTACAGAAGTGTCCAGAACAGACAAATATACAAAGTTGAAAAGATCTGTGGTTTGAGGAAGGAGGGCTGGGTGAAGCTGGCTGCCCATAGGCATGAAGTGCTTAGGGAGATCATAAAAGCATCCTAAAATTATTTCATAGTCATGATCACAAAACTATAACTACACTACGGACACCATGTGCTGTGCATCTTAGCTGGGAATATTTTATGATATGTAAATTGAAGCTCAATGAAGTTTGGTGTGTGGTTTTTTTGTTTGTTTGTATGGTTTTTTGAGACAGGGTCTTGCTTTGTAATTCAGGCTGGCCCTAAGCTCACTATGTAGCCCAGGCAACCCTTGAACTCAGCAATCCTGCCTCCGCCTCCTGAGTGCTAGGATTACAGGTGTGAGCCACCATGCCTGGCACTGTGGTATGTGGTATTGATTGCTGGTGGGCGTGAGTCACCACGCCCAGCATTGTATGTGGTTACCAGGATCAAACTCAGGGCCTTGCGCTTGCGAGGCAGGCACTAGAACCACTGACCTAAATCTCTGGCCCTCAGTGAAGTTCTTAAAAAAAATTATCTCAAGCATGTTTTTGTTCAAATCAGAAATATAAAGAAATGTAAAAATATTAATATTAAATAAATGTTAAAATAATATTTTATAAAATGTAAAATATTAATAGGTACAGGCTCAAATTTATAACATAATCAGGTAAAATGTGAAAAAGCCCCCATTTATAATAATCACAAACTTATGAGATCATTACATATCTAATATTTATGACTTTGACCTATTTAGAAACAGTCCACACTTCAAATATCATTGCTATTCACGTAGTCAGGCTTCAACTTGTAAGTGCTCAAAAAGTTATCAAGATTTCTGTAAGTTGGATAATGTTTTCTGTTGCAACAACATATTCCCAACCCCAACTTTCAAAACATTTTTCATGCCGCAATGTAAGTCGAGTGTAGTATAAAAAGAAGTAAATTAAATATGGGACCTGAAAGCAAAGAGATTCTGTTAAAGTTGAAAATGAAAAAAAAAAAAAAAAAAAAACAACCAGAAAAACATTTTCCCCTCTTTAAATAGGGAATCAATGTGGGCACAATTCCCAAGTTTCCTTGTATTTTCTCAGGTTTGCCTCTCTTAATACTTCTTTGTCTATTGCTATGCCTGGCAGATATGCAGTATACTCACTGTTCTAACTCCCTAACTCCATTATGGGGGACACCCAAGCAATTCTTTCCTGAAATCAATAGGACCCCCATTCCTGCTCTTACAAACAAAGCCAGCACCTAGTAATCCTTGCAGCTGGCAGCTGAGAAGAAATCGATCAGACTGATCCAAATTACACCATAGTGTGAAAGACGTTTTCCTATCCCTGATGATGGAATAGGGGGTTCCCCTGTAGGACCCCTGCCTGAGTATTTTCACCCCAACACCCTCAATTACCCCTTGCTGAGTACCAAGCCATCTGCAACTCCAGGCTAACCAACAACAACAACAACAACAACAACAACAACGATGTACTAGTTCTCACACTAGGAGGTGATGGGTGCTCCCTCAGCTGGTCAGACTGTATTCACTTACCTGGCTGCATTCAGAGGCAGGTTCAGCTCACGTAGAGCCAAGATGGAAGTGAAGGTCAGGAAACAGGGAACAGAATGCATTTTTAGAGAAAGATGTGGCACAGATCTCCCAGGCGTAACAAGCAGAATAGGAAGAGGCCGCACAAAACAGATCAGTGACTAACAGAGTCCTAAACCACACACATTTGTAACGACAAGCATCACAAATGAGAGGCATCATCTTTGGTATCCTGTTTTTATTATGGGTGGCATCACTGACTAAGTTAAACACATGATTTTCAAGTTGCTGAAATTATTGCCTCCGAAGTATACGCTGGCTCGGAAGCCACTGGGGGAACTTATCATTTGCCCTGGGGTTTTTATTCCTCCTCTTGCATTCTGCAAGCAAGGCCTCTACCAGCTTTACACAAGAGAACCACCAACACCACCCTACATTCCTACCTAACCTGACACCTGAAGCTCTCAACCTGGTACCGAGGCCCAGAGAACAGGGACACAACCTATCGACCTATCCACAGCTCCACCTGCTTGAAAACCTGAGTCACTTCTGCGTCACCACAAAGAGACAGATAGCCAAGCACTTTCTTTTACCAAGAATCAATAGGGGGAGCTCCATGACAAAGTGACTTCTAAAACAGGACGAGAGCCCAATAACAAAAAACACTGCACAGTCCACCTTCTCCCATCCTTCCCCCAAAGGAACATTCCCAAAGAATTTAAGAAAAATCTTAAAGGAAACAGCAAGAAGAAAACAAAAATTCAAGTGAAGAATACAGCTCTAGAGAATCTATAGTGCCCTAAAGGCTGGCTGTGTTATGCATGGACTCTAACTGGACGTTGTTCCAGTGGAGTAATGGAGGAATAGCAAAGCTGCCCAGTCACAGAAATCTGCATTTCTAAATGCACCTGGCCCCACTTCTCACACAGGCAGAGGGAACCTCAACGCTGTTCCAGAAAGTAACGTCCTTTCTGCTATGAGTTGCTAACCAGAACAGCTGCTAAGTACAATAAAGGGGCACCTCTTACACTGCAAGTGCTACATGACTCTGCAGTGCCTACCACAGGCACTATCAACGCCCTGAATAGCTGTGTAATCCTCCCAGCCATTAGAGACCAGCAACATCATTAATCCACAAATTCAGCAACTGGCTATACGATTATCTTGTCTTGCCTGCAAAAGTAGCCTGTAATATAAAGATTTATAATGAGATTAAATTGCACAAAAGAGTAAGTGTTGCGTCCACAACAGGAACAGAAGAATAGGTCTGGCACCCATGCACTCCAATTCCTGCTGAAAAGGATCATAAAAGTTTACAAACACGGAGTGTTCTACAACAGCCTCTCTCATACAGCATTTCATTTGTCTCAGCACTGAGTGTACACTTCAGACTCTCATCCTATGTTGAGCAATGGGCTCAGAGGTCAAGCAATTCACCTAAGCAGCCAACAATACTAAGTACAGGGCCTACAATTCAAATGGAAACCCTCGATTTTGAAGAGATAATTTGTAATTTCCTTCCCCAAACCAAGGACAAATAAATGTTGGATGGCTGACAGGTAATCTTCATGAACCGCGAAAGTGCCACTTTCTGCTCTTGCTGCCACTACATGGTGGGGAGAATACATCTTTCCTGACAGCATAGTTATCCTACGCAGAGCCTCCCGTGGGCTGACTGGTGATTTAACTTGACTCCAAATAGTTCTCCCCTGCTCTTTCTGATACCAAACAAAGAGCTGATTCTTTAGGGGACAGGGAAAGCCTGTCAGTGGGCCATAGGGGAAGGCCTGCCTTTCAATCCTATTAAGAATCTCCTGGATAAGAAAAGGTACACTCCCTAGAGGTGAACAGAATTTAACACAGCAGCCCTAACTAGTATCGTGTGAAAGTTCTGCTAACAAGGTTGGCCCATGGCTGGCACCTGAACTGCAGATGTCAGAAAGTTCTTCCTGACATGATAAAAGCAGCTCACAGAGCTTAAACTCTGTAGATGATACAGTTTATGATGAACCCTTGTTTTCCTCTTAATAGTCTAGACTTCTGCTTTGTGCTGAGCAGAGAGTGCCTACCTACCCTGCTACCAGTTAAATTACCAGGTTATGGGTCTCAAAGGTGTTTCCCTGGTAGACAGAACCTCACATAGATGCTTACAACTTGATGCTGGAGGATTAAGCCCATTTTGCAACTACCAGGAGAGACCAAGCTTCTGCTTGTGTTCTTCCCTGGTGCTGGTTTTGCTTTCCAGTACTGCTGTAATAAATCTCACCCATAAGTATGACTGGATACTGAAACCTGAGTCCTCCTAGCAAAGGATCAGATCTGCAGGGAGAATGCTGGGGACTGTGGCACTGCCAAAGACTAAAGAGAATGCCTTTCCGTCTGTCCTGCTAAGGCTAACAGGAGGCGCAAAAAGATCACACTTCATCCTCAGCCATACCAAATTATCTCAGGGTGGTGGTGTTAGCTGTAAACCAGTCTTAGAGTTAAGTGTAACTTTACTGAGAAGGACATGAGCCCTCTTGGCCAGAGAAAATTCCTTAGATCTCCGGACTCTTGGCCAACTACTCAGATGATCATAAGGATGCCTAAAACGTAACTAGCCATAGATATATCTCCTGATTCTTTTCCATCTTATGTAAAACCCCCACGTACCCAGTTGTTCCAGCAAAAATAAAGAGGCCAGCCTTATTTCCTCTTTCTAAGAGATAGTCTGAGAATGTACATGCCCTTTTGTCACTCGTGGCCCAGCTGCCACTGTCCCTCACCTGGTGAGGGACATTGCCACCTAACTGGCTCTGCCGAGACCCTCATTCCTTCTCTATCTGTGCTCCATTCTTGTTTGCTACCTGCCACTTCACAACTCCCCAACGTGCTGCTGGCACCACCCAACCTACTGCCAGCCCTCGATCACTCACTGCCCCACTCCTGCTTTCTTATCTTCAAAGTAGCCACTGCTGCCAGGATTATCTATTTACTTTGTCACCCTGTCACGCCTATCAGAATATGAGCCTAAAAGACAGAGCTGGGGCCACTGGTGACCACAGAAGCTCCAAGGTCTAGAAATGGGGCAAGCACTCCAATACTGCTCAACAAGTGGGCACTCACTAAGATGTGGGGAAAACCCTCTCTCAATCTCTGAAACCCTTCTCTCCACTTCCTTTGCTTGTCACCTGAAATTCAAAGCACCGAGTCAAGATCTCATGACAACAAATAAGTATAATCATTGCTCTTGGGGGAGCCACAGCCTAAATCTAGATCCTTTACAGCTTTTCTTGTCCTTACACCCATCTACATAGATGTTGTCAATACCAAAACAGCCTGACACATGGTAGTTCCTACTCTTCCATCTCTCCGCCATGTGATGTGAGATGACATATTGAGCCATGGTAGACAGGAAGTGACTGACCCCTAGTGTTAACTTTCTTCTTCCTTCTTTTGATAACTCACCGCTCCCACATTCTAGTTAGAAACATGACCATGCAGTAAGATTATACATCCCAGCTTCCCTGGTGGCAAGGTGACACTATGGAACTAATTTCTGATAAAAAGTAGGCCAATGGAAGTGACATGCAACCTTGGAGTGTCACATTTTCAAAGAAGAACCACTTATTATTCATGCCTATACCTCCTTCCCAAGGTCTGGAATCAGAACTTAGAGGCTACAAGCCAGCTCCTACCACAAACACCAAGTTAAATCCCTTTCAGAAAGCAGAGAACAATGAAGCCAGAATACCTCAGACCACTGATCACTCTCGTGGCTAAAATTACCCACCAGTCTTGGACTATGAGCATGAGTACACTAAATCCTGGGCCACTGTCTCCTGAAATCTCCCTTCCAGTAGTGTGACCTCTATGCTAACTTATGCAATTCCTAATATGAAAACTCAATCTGTACAAGAGACAGATCCAAGATTAAAAAAGAAAAACTCTCACAAGGTACAGTAAGTTAAAAAGACAAAACACTAGAGTTGTGCATACTCTGGCCTCATGAGGAAAAAATATTTAACAAGACTGCAAGTAAAGTACACTCACAAAATATTACAGAAGCTTATTATATTACATAAATGTATATGAGTGTCATGCATATAAACAATGATAAATATTTCTAAAATTTGTTAGAACTGTGCCCAAGGACTCTTGACTGCCTCTGGAGCTAAGAGACTAGTCTGTCACACCATATCCCCAAGGCTGAGGACACTGCCTTGGCCACCCAAGGCACTCAAACACTGGAAAAGTGGTTATACGCCTCTGCTTATCTGCATAACACAGCGATCTGAGAGAGACAGCTCTGCAGGCAATGGACTCCCAAAGTCAAATATTAAGACTGCATTAACACTCTCTAATATTCTCAAATAAACAAAAATTCGATTAGCTCCTTTGCTCAGGTCCCTTGTCTCACAGAGCAGAGCAGCTTTTGGGGATGGACCCTGAGGTGGTGATGACCAGTCCAGTTGGGGAACAGAAGGAAACATCATGACCTGCACTAGCTGCTCAGAGATCTCAGCCATGGCTTTATTCATTCCTATCTAACCTTGGAATGCTACCAGTTTCCCTATACCACCCTCTTCTCTATGCCTCCATATCCCACCTGTACATGAGAGAGACAAGCTAAGGTCCTGCCCGGCAAAGCATTTGATAAAAAGCAATCATATACTCTAGGGGAACTCTAGACAGCACCTGTGGTTACCCGCAAACAGGTCAAAGAAGACAGCCCGGTCAGTAGGGACCTGGGAAGTGAAATCCAATTCTCTATTTAGTGCTCTTCCCACACCATTCTGCCTGCAGAGGGGATGCTGGGCCTACAGTATGTTGCTTTAAACAGCAACTCTTATGAACGTATTCCCTAAACTCAGTTAATTGGTAGAGAGAGAGAGAGAGACAGACACAGACAGAGACAGAGAGAGAGAGACAGGGAGAGACAGAGAGAGACAAAGAGGCACTTTAATTAAATGTACAGATATAACTCTCCCCCAAAGTGAAAGACTCTTGAATTTAGGAAATTAAGGGGGGGGTACATTACAAAATTCCTCTAGTCCATAAAGAAAAGTGCTACCAAAGTAGCCATCCTTCTAAACTGGAAGTTTACATGTTTTGTAAGAGTGCTCTATATTAATGGTATACTGGTATCTTTTTGCCCCACTTGCTTACAAGCATTCCCTGCGATGCAATGTTCCTTCAATTTTGATGTGACAAAAATGAGTGAGAAAACCATCTCCCTGTGGGCAGACATTCCAGGTGTTTCCAATACAGCTGTCAGAATGAGCTTGCTGGAACAATGTTTGATACTGTACCAGCTGGATGTTTATTCCAGTGGATTCCCCAACCCCGGATATGAGTATTAAGTTAAGATAAGGGGATTTAAACAATTCACTTTCACAATGTGCAGCTCTAACACTGTTTCCTGTGCACCCATAGCTGGGGAAGAGGTAGGCAATCTGCTTGCCGTTCATAGAGTCTGGGGACCAACTTTCGATGGAAGTGAAGCTCTCTCACGAGATGAAAGACTTTTCTGGTTTTATGAGAACGATGGCTTTGCCACTCGGTGTTTGAGTTTGATGGCTGGAGACCATCTGGTGTTCAGTGAAGGAACACTTTCTTGAAAGGGTTCTTATTGAGCATGAAGTTTTCTTTCTGTTGGACATGAAAATACTATGTTACCGCCTTGATACGGGTTGAGCATGTGTAGCTGGTCATAAAAAGAATTTTCCAGAAGACAGAGAGAAAGAAGACAACAACATTTGATAGGATTTAAGTAATGACTCCTGCCTATGGAACTCTAACTGTATATTAGAATTCAGGGGAAAACCTATCATCTTTTTACACACAGTTCCAAAATTCAGAGGACCTAAAACCAAAAGCTGCAGCCATTTGACAAGAAAGCAACCGACCTGAACTACATTCATTTGGTGGCAAAGCTTGACCTGAATAGACAGACTGGAGGCTCTTTACAGCTTTAGCATCACATTTCATGTGACTGCTCACAAGCTTTGTAGATGTGTTTGAGGTGTTTGTTGTTCCAGTCCACCAGCAGTGTGACTATGTACATCCGGTGTTCTCTGTACCTTTCCATAGCCCTAACTCCCTGTTATGAGAATTGTTTCCCTCAAAACTATGTTGAAAGCCTAACTCCAACTACCTGTGAATGTGACCTTATTTGGAAATAATGTCTCTGTGAATATAATCAAGTTAAGATGAGATCACGAGGGTGGGCCCGAGTCCAATACAACTGGTGTTCTTATAAGGAGGTAAAAACAAAAACACACAGGAAGAAGACATCTGTGCGATTACAGAGACTGAGACAAGTTCTGCAGCTGCAAACCAAGGATGGCCTGTAGCTACCAAAACTTGGAGAGGCCAGAAAAGATCCTCCCTAAGGGCTTGTGAGGAAACAGAATCTTTACCAACATCTTAATGTGGAACTACGAGGGCACCCACTCTTCCCCACCACAGGCACTTTCATTCTAAAGCACACCCGGTCCCATGCATGAGGGACTGTGGAATTATATTTTGGTGGCACTTTTGTCTAACCATGTCGAAGTAACTCACACCAAAGTTTCTAGCAATTTGTGAAAGTGTTGTTATAAAGTGGGTTTAAAAAAAAAAAGTGGGGGTAGAAGAGGAACACAGGATGTATTTAGCTATTAAAACTGGCAAGACACAACCATTAAAACCATCCAAATATATCTTAAATGGTTTATACAAGAATGAATATTCCTCAATCCAATGACATTGAGGCAATATTGCACATAGACATGAAACAGTTGTCAGTACCCAAAATACTACAAAATTGAACATGGTGATTCAGACAAAAGATCTCTGATATGTAGTGCTAAGAAATAAAGTGAAAGAAGTGACTAATGGCAAAGTTCTTGTAATAAAAGTAGACATTCATTTCTTTACATATTTACCTAGCAAATGTATACTAATGCATTACATATACCAAAAGGCACAAGGACTATGACAAAACTAATGAGAGATGAGACTTTTACTCTTAACGGGAATGAAAACAAGGGCTAATTAGTCTTTTTTTAGCACCAAAAATCCATCTCTGCATTAATTTTGCTTTCTCTTACCCAAACTAAGACAAGAGGTTCAGTAAATTTTGACACTGTTAACGTATTAAAATGATTACTTTGACGGATTTACAAAAAGATGGCACAAGGATTCAGCAGAAGTACACAAAGATGGACATATAAATGTGTTCATGGAAATGTCATCCATTCAAATCCAAACAACCAAAGATTTAGCAATAGGCCACCAGGAGAGGCTGAACCTCCTTCCCCTCTAAGATGTCTATGTCCTAATCCCCAGAAGCTGTGAATACATTATTTACATGGCAAAGGGTAATTGAGGGAACAAATGGAGTTCAGGCTGCTCACTTACTCACTTCTAAATAAGATTATTCTGGGTTCTCTAGGCGCTCCACTATAACCAGCAAGAGCCCTTCAAATAAGAAATAGAGAAGAGAAGAGGTCAGAGCACTGCAGCATAAGGAAGACTCCAGCTGTCATTGCAGAAACTGAGATGAAGAAAGAGGCCACAATCACAAAATGCGAGCAGCCTAGACAACAAGGAAATGCGTTTTTCTCCAGTCTATAGCCCACCACACTCACTCTAGTTACCCATGAGTCCATACTAATTTTAATCTTAGGAACTTTAATATACGTATTTTCTTTAGGCCACTAAATTTGTGGTAGTTACAGCAGAAACAAGAAAGGAACATGGGCACTAACAAAGGTAGTTCATATCACTTATAGAGTAATATGCCATCATTATTAACAGTAAGTGAGGTCAGAGGAAGGGTGCACAACTACATCCCAGGACTCTGGGACGCTGAGGCAAGAGGATCACAAACTTAGCCCAGCCTGAGCTATTTAGCAACTCAGAGACCCTATCTCAAAGTCAAAAATTTTAAAAAGGGATGAGAAGGCCCCAAGATTAATTGCCATTCTCTCCTTCTTGTGCTCTCTCTCTCTCTCTCTCACACACACACACACACACACACAAATACATGCATGCATGCACACACACACACACACACACACACACACACACAAAACGCAAATGGTGAAAATTGTCATTATGTGTTCAGTAGAAAAAACAGGCTGGGAAACAAAGCACAATCACAATGTTGCTTGCCTAAAACATTCCCATCATTGCTGAGATGCACTAAGTGACCAGAGTCCCCAAGCCAGAACTGGTGGTTCTGAGGAACAGCACTGATACCCACGGCATCCTTTAGTAAAACCTGCTTCCAATGTTCCTACAGTCAGTAAGTGTTTATCATCCAAGAGAAAGCTAAGTCTGGTAGAGATCTGCTCAGCTAAACTGACCGTGACAGGCTCCTCGGTGGCACAACCACTGAAGATCCAGGTCAGAGCAACTCTGAGGATGAGGAAGAGCATGTAGAGGAAAAATTTCACAGGGTAGGTCTGTCTTCCTAACCCTGTAGCCAAGTTCTTGGCCACTCTGGGCACTTGGAGCACTGGCATTTCACTGCAAAGTTACGGATCTGTTGAAAACTATTCCACAAATCCAAACTGCAGTCTCAAGGACCCCAAACTACCAAGCTCTCTAGGTATAAACCTCGCATGGGCTGAAGCCATTATCCGCCCAAGCCTATTCCTTTAGGCACTGATACCTACAGGGTGTGATTTCGGTTACATTTTCTTTAGGAACTACAGGTGACATTAAGGCAGAACCCTTGTATTCAGTGGGATGTTTATGGCCTATGTTTGGTACAAACTGACCAAACCAAAAGCCTTATCTCTCCACGCCCACCACATGGCATTCTGAATGTATCTCAATTATACAAGGGACACTGCCATGCCAGTAAAGTTTAAAATATACACTTCTTCCAAAACACTAAATTCTGCAAGTCTGAAAAAAATAATTGTTAAAAAAACTCAAGAAGCAATCATTTTTATGATCCCCAGTATGTCTCACGCTGCACAGTGACATATACAGAAATACACAGCACTTAGACAAAGTCCTCATTGATGTGCTATAGGCCCAGCTCCCTCACTAAATGCTATTTGCTGTCACTGCTCTCCTACCCAGAAAGTTTCGGACATTTCTGAGCCTCCCCCTGCCTAGAAAGGATATCAGCTGTTTTCTTTTAAATAGGCAAGTTCTACCAATCTTAAAATAACTGCCACATTATATAAACTACAACAAAGGAACCAAACGCCATTTCTATAGAAGAGACACGGAAAACCTGAATAAAATAGCAATCAAATGGAGCTAAACTGCAGAGGTGTAGCCCAATGGCTAAGCACACACCTAGTATGCATGAAGTGCCGAGTTTGGCTCCAACACATACACATACACACACACACACACACACACAGGTGTACACACATACACGCCTGTACACACACAAAATGGCAGAGGAAATATCACTACAGCAATGTATTAAATACAGGAAGGTATTAAAATAAAAATGAAGCCAGGTATGGTGCCACACACACCTCCCTGTAATCTCAGCATGCCAGGAGGCTGAGTCAAGAAGATCTCAAGCTCAAACCCAGCTTGAGCAACTCAGGGACTCTGTGATACCCTATCTCAAAATAAAAAATAAAAAGGATTGGAGTTGTAGCTCAGCGAGAAGGCTCCAGGTACAGCCCCAGTGCCATGCAGTTATTTTTTACTTCACCTCATAGGCTTTCCCTGGACTAGGATAATTCAACAACACATGATCTATTATTGTATTTCATTACAACTCAGCCACCTGCATTTTAATCTGCACTTTAAGCGAGTGCCAAACATTTGACAAAATTCTGTTCAATCACCCTAACTAGACAAAGCAAATGCTCTATGTCCAAGCGCCTACCAAAAGCTTCTGTCAGACAGCAGATTTAATGAAGATTCTCCATAAAAGCTGTGAACAAGAGAAAGATGCCTGTAACTGTCCACAGTATTCAACACTCTACAGAGTGTCCTATCTAATGCGAGAAACAGAAAGGACCGAAGCAGAGTCCTTCTATCAGGTTTAGGTTCTATAGTCACTAAATAAATGGGAGTGGCAAAAAGCTGGATTTCTCTCGATTAGGACATGGCTGAGGCAGGGGCAGGGAATCCTGTTCTATAAAACACAGGCACCAGCACAGAGGTACAAGGAAAGGATGTGGTCACCCCCGGGAAAGGGAGACTGGCCCAGGCCCACAAACATTCATGGAGTCAACAGGGAGAACAAAGGAGCCAGCACTGTCTTAGACTATCACTCCCTTCCGTTAGGAGGGGTCAACAGCCAAGTGAGATGTGAGTAGGACCCGATTCTGTGGCGAGAGACTGGAGGTACTCTGAAAGAGGGGGCACATAACTGTTGCCTGGATATCATCCACCTGGAAAGCACAAGACCTATTATTGCTCATCAAGGGAACCTAACACGAGGGACACATCAAAATCACAGAACGGGTCCTATAGGCAACGAGAAAGTTAACTGGAAGAAAAATTTTCACATTGGCGAGAATAAGGTGCCGAGAGAAAAGGAGCCTATGGACCCTAAAAGACGGAAAGTCTTTACAAAAATCTCACCAGAAGGTTAAATGTTTTAAAAAACTGAACTAGAGGTTTTTAAGATACAAATCCTGGCCAACCTAAAATTGCTACAGAATTTAAGAGACATCATGTACAGAGAGAAAGACATTTTGAAAAACAATGTGCCCACACTTGCTGTATGGTATACAGAACCTACAACACTGCTATAAAAATTAGTTATTAACACAGAAAGACACTAAAGAATCAGACAAAAGGAGTTGTGACTAAATATGGATATTGATGGAACTGAAATATCATTTCAAAGCATTTGCGTTGGTAATAGGTTTTTCTGTTTGGTGGTGGTGCTACAGATGGAACCCAGGGCCTTACACATGCCTAGGAAGCACTCTACCACTGCTACATCCTCAGCCCAACAGAAGAATTCTGACATTAAATTACACAGTACCTCAGAAGCTGCAAAAGAAGGGCTACACTTGAGGCAGAAACAGTTACATTTATGGTTAGGAATGGAGCTCAGTGGAATAGCACATGCTAACCTGCATGAGGCCCTGGGTTAAGTCCCAGTGCACATGCATGAACGAGCACATGTGTACACAGAGACAGAATGCTGTACTGCCAGCCACTTTTCCTGACTTCCCCTCTCTCCAGCCACCTCCAGCAGCCTAAGCTCTGAGTCAGTGGGTCCCAGCACGCCTCTGTCCCTGTTTCCCTCTCTTCAGCATGGCAGGCAAGGTAAACCTCACTGCTCTCGCTCTCCACCGTCACGTTCTGTCCCACAAAACCAGACGAGAAGCCACACACAGCTGCAGCTCAAGGACAAGGCAGCACAGAGGAAATGCTGGCAATCCCCAGGGGAATTGCCCTGATCAATCATCATGGGATGAGCACGGCCATTTCCAGCCCATGTGAGAAGGGTCAAGCATCTAAAGGATCCAGACTGTGGGTCTTAGAGGACCATATTTGGCTCTTTCCCCCAACTGGAACGCTCAGCTCATCAAAGGACACACTCTGCCATCACGTGAGTTGTGGCACCTCCACCTTCCTGGCCTCTGAGGAAGATATCTCTGAACGGCCGGCCCCCCTTCTGAGACATGGTTCTGTGTGTGTATATACAAAGGGTTACAGTATTCAACAGCTGATACCGTTCATTTAGGCAAAGCTACAGAGGAAGGATAGGAAATGATGTGGTAGGTGCTAGGAGAGCAGGTACATGCCTCTGCCACCTTCACTCCCTCTCAGAAGTGGGTGCACTATAAATTAGCGATAGCATCTCATGGTGAGAGCCAGCAATTACATCACAAGGGGCCATTGAGAAATTTGGGTCACTGTTATAAATTACCCTCACTCAACTGGTAAGGAGAGAAGGGTCAACTGTGATGACACAATGCCTGAGCCATGTGGCTTCACAAGGACTCTCTAAAACCAGTCTCTAAAAGGCCTCTCCTATCACTTAGGAAGAGGGCTGAACTCAAGCATCTCAAGGGTGATGTTCTAAATATACTTTCTGTTCACAATACTGATTTAGCATCTTAAGCAATAATAGATACTGAAGGTCAATCCTATTTTAAGCTCACTCACAAAGTATAGATTTGTGAAAAAACAAAGAGCCTATAAATTTCCTTTGAGAAGCCAAAAAGCAGACTCCAGATATATCCAGCATGTGATCTGATGCTCACAGTCAAACCTTACTGTTATACAAACTGATCCATCGCAAGTCAAGTCACGAGGCTCTCTTGCAAGATGTATACAATCTCATAAAACATGTCCATCACACAAGTTTCCTCTGAGACCAGGACTAGAAGAAAAAACAAGATCATTGTGAAACCCACAAAATATTAACCAGCCCTCTCTGTTACCTGAAATGAGAGATCACTCTCATTTCAGTTTGAGACAGGGTCTCACTAAGTTGTCCAGGCTGGCATCTAACTTGTGATCCTCCTGCCTCAGCCTTCCAAATCAGTTGATTCCACCACATCTGAGGACTGCTGCAATCACAGCTTTTAGCCTTGCTCTAATCTGGTTCCTACAAGTAAGATTTACAGAGACAATCAGTAGCACTGCTGCCACTTTCTGAAAACACCCCATCTAAAGCAAATCTTGGCCTGCACAGATTTCTCCCAAGATTACCCACCAAAGCCTGCTGTTATTGCCACCCTCTTCTTCTCCTCATTGGGTTCTCCTTCCTTCAATGGTCTTAAACCCAGCTCTTGTTTCCCAACAGCTGCCATCTTGCTGGCCTTTGGCTAGAGGATACAAAAATGACTCGTCGGGCCAAAGATTTAGCTCAGTGGTTCCAGCACCTGCCTAGCAAGCGCAAGGTCCCTGATTCAATCCCCAGTAACCACATACAACAATACCAGGTGTGGTGATTCACGCCCACCAGCAATCAGTACCACATACCACAAATGCCGGGTTTGGTGGCTCACGCCTGTAATCCCAGCATAGCACTCAGGAGGCAGAGGCAGGCGGATTGCCAAGTTCGAGGCTTGCTTGGGCTATATAGTGAGCTCAGGGCCAGCCTGGACTACAAAGAGAGACTCTGTCTCAAAAAAAAAAAAAAAAAAAAAAAATATATATATATATATATATATATATACACACTCATCACTTTACATTATTTCTACATCATGATCTCTCCTATGCTTGCATTTGATAAAAACCAATTATTAACTTCATTTATGAAAATTTTAGGATTCTACTTATTACATAAAAGTACACTACATCTGTAGGATGACAAAGACTAAAGGCATCAAGATTTTTTATCCTATTCTTTATCCAAATGTCCAAGAGACATTTCCTTTGCAGAGAATCCTTTATGCCATGAACTCTGTAGATGGAGACAGCTTCTGTTAATACTCAGAGCAAGGCAAACTGTGATGACACCAAGTGGATCACATTTTCCACGTATGAACAGTATCAACTCCAGACAGACATTTCTCATTGAACAACCTCCCTCCCTGGTTAACAACTTCTCAGACTTATGGCTCCCCATGTGGACTGATGACTCTTTAGAAGGGACGTTACTTCTGCAACTTTCTGCTATGTAGAAATGTCTCCTACATGGGTGCACATATCTTCTCAAGGGTTACATGTGTGCATCTAAACCACCGGAAACAACTGAACAATTAGTTATCACTATTGGGCTTCACTCTGAGATTGTTTCCTATGTTTAATTTTTGTCTTACACTCCTGGCTAGCAGGCTCCCTTACTACGCACTTCATGTATCTTTCTATCCTCCAAGATATTTACTGCAGAGGTGGACAGAGCAGTGGCTCCGTGGATGCCGTTTCACTGTTAAGGCTACTTGGCGTGTCCAGTGATTTATACTAACTATGAATCAAACAGGTTCATAGTTCTGTGATACCTTATTAGTAGTATTTCAGGTTCACTGGGGCCTTGCAACGATGTGCAGAAGCTCCTGCATTAATGAGTCAAAACTGCACACTCAAAACACAGCTCCTGGCAAGATTAACTGGACCCCTGATCAGTGGAACCTGGAAGAATTCATGGAGTCTGCGAAGATGCCAGGAAATGGCATGTGAGGAAATGTGGGAATCGACACAGGGCTCGTTTACTGAAGATCATATCTGGATTGTGTCAGTTTTGTGATCATGATTACTGATGCACACTTGTTATACCATTGCTGTATCATAAGATATCCTCAACTTCCTAAATAATTTTCATCTCTGCCTTTTCGACATGTGAGGGGCTCAACAATGTCTCAACCCAGCTGATGTGAAGATTTGTTGGTGGCAGCTGTATTTTATTTAAGGTTATTGGTGAGCATAATTTTAAAAAAAAATTAATTTCATCGAAATGCTTTGGTAATATGATAGTTCATTTACAATTTTCCTCATGTAATGTCCTACCTGTTTAATGATGTTCAAACTTAAGAACAAAGTGTACTATTCGAACTTACAGTCCATCTTGTTTTGGGGTACAGTTCTGTACATCTTGTTTATAGAACCACAATGCCTTTTTGGATAATATATCTTGTTTATCCAACACTGTAATTTTTGCCAGTATACTGTATAGTACAGTAGTTTTGGGTTCTGTTACATGTTACAGTAGTGCATGTAAGAGTTACGCAAATAAAAGCAAAGCCATCAAGCGAGAGTTCCCTTTGACTGTTTCTTTGCTCTGAATATGGTAATGTACACACTACACACAATCCCTCATTTAGGGACCAATTGAATTAATGACCCACTTACAGAAATGTAACTTGGTTATTAAATGAGGCATGTCCGTCCTAAGGGAGTTTACCGCTCTAGAATCTGAATAGGTTTTCTGGACATTCTAGATCTTAAGACTCGATTGTAAAAGGGAAGAGAGCCACGTACAGATACAACACTAGGAGAAAGGAGTGGAACACTGATGAGCACACGCTGCACAATGCCGTGAAACAGTTCAAACAGGAATGTGGCTGCCTGGAGAGGGGAGGATGAAGGGGGGAGCAGAGTTCGAGGTGCTCGTACTGCTCTGGTTTCTGATCTGGGTGCATGCCTTCCATCTGTGAGAACGCAGCAAGCTCTGCACTCCTGGCTTATGTACAGCACCGACGAAAAGCTTTCTCGAAGGAAGGGTAGCGTATCAGCATGTCACAGAGCGGCCTCTGCTGCCTGACGCCCTGGAGGCAGTGTATGGCCGCTGTGCAGGCCGGTGTCTTAGCCATACACTCTGTACCTCACCTGCCGTCAGTAAACGAGGATTAACTATTCATACAGAGCCCTTCTGAGGGTTTCTTGAGTTTGGCCTATACCTGGCCTGGTGCACAATCACAGAGATTCAACCACATGAGTCTCCAACCACACTGTCTCTGCCCAGTGTCTCCCCTACTATGCACCCAGACCACAGTCAGCTCTGTCTGACAGACCCTGGGGACACTCCTCTTTCCTCCTCCCTCACAGCCTGCAGTCTCCACCCCGTCCACCAGGGCTCTCGAGGCCCCCGAGCTACGCCTTCCTTCTGATGTCCCCACAGCACAGTCCCTTCTGTCTTTGCCTGATTTCCAATTTTCCAGCTAACTATCATGGTGCCGATGCCCACGGTCCTCACTGATTTCACAGAGCTCATCGTGAAGCAAGCTCCCTGTCCACCTCTGTCACCGCCACTCACACTGAAAACTGCAGCCAAGCAGGGTGAGCAGGGCTATTCTAGAAGTAGCAGCCCAGGTCCCTGCCTGAGAAGTAGGAGCGAGACATGGCCCCTGAAGATGTGGCCCAAGGCAGCGTGTTCAAAAGTAAAAGAAAGTCCTGGGGCTTCACAGAAGGGAAATTCCCTGTGTCCTGGAAGAGGCACAGTGAGGTGACACACGAAGACCTTTTCCTCTCTTTGGGGTCAGCTGAGGGGCTACTGTAATTTCAGATTCATTTTGAGCTTGGTGTTTCCACACCAATTCATTCCAAAACTCACTGCGGGTTCTTTGCATACACACGTATTACTTAAAAAGAGGAGGAGGCATAGACATGGGTAGGGACAACTGCCAAATAAAGCCAAAAATTATAGTCATACAGACAGTAGTCAGCAGGTCCTGAGCACTTTGAAAACTGAGGTTCCGAGCAGCCTCACAGGTCCACTGCCTTGAGTTTACTTGGTAGCGAGACATGAGAGAAAATGTCTCCCTTGCATCCTTGCAGAGACGACACTCACTCAAAACTACCCCAGCCTCAGAGCTTTACTCCTGGGAGATGCAGCCTGGATGTGTAGGAATGAACTGACCCAATGTCCGAGATCTCCTTTCAGAAGGCCAGGCAGAGGGGGACGGGTGGGCAGAGCTGCAGGACATTGTGTGTAAGGGGGCGGGGCTAAGACTGGGGAGCCGGGGGAGCACGCAAAGGTGTTCACGGCGCTGATTTGCTCTTGGACTGAGAAAGTCTTTCTCTGTCCGAATGGAGGGGAACAGGAGCCATATGTGTAACCCTAAAACGCCAAGATCCTCAAGGACTCTGACTCCAACAAATGAACTGAGGACTGACTGGGGCCAGGGCCGCTGTGGTCTCTCCAGGTTCCACTTGTCTGTCCATCTCGTCTGTGAATCTTTGCATTAAATACCACGTGTTTTGTAACAAGCAGACAAGGTATTAACTACAAAAAAGTTGAAATACAGCAGTGAATGGCATGTGATACTGGAAGCTGGGAGACAGCACAAAAAAAGACAGTACAAAAAAGGGGAAATAAACTGTCTTTTATGATTCCCACGTGAAATGACAACAGACACTAATACCCTGCCAAGGATGGAAGAGTCACAGAGCAGGACACGCTCAGTCTCCTGGGTGAGGCGGCTACCACGGGTGATACTGGAAGTAGCGCCAGCACGTTTTGTGGGAGCCAACACCTCCTGCAAGATTCTGGACTTAAAAATCCAGACTTTCTTTCTCCTTTTATATTGAACCTATGAGAACATGAGCAAATGACAGGGAAAAAAACCTAATGCATGACACAATTTCACTTCAAGGATGTCCAACTGGACAGTAATAGTTTATATTCATTAATTGGTTCAAGTTACACAAATTAGAATAAACTCAACTGATAATACATTAAGGAGAAAATCCACGTGGCTCTAAAACTCCCTGAAATACATTTGAGAACAAAAGGCCAGAATTTGTATCGTGTGAACTGACAGAGATCAGAGAACAGTCTGTTGTGAGAAGCCCTACACTAGGTAGACCTGAACGTGTCAGAGTTTCAAACCATCATTTTGCAGAGCAAGTCATACGCCGAACCATGTTCCACTATTTTCTCCCCTGTGACTCCAGGGCACAATCCACAGTAACAAAAGACAGATCATTAATAAGACTCCGAACATACTTTTAAACTCCCCATTACTACCAGTTTGCAGTTTACAGAGAAGGTTGTCAGGGATATATATGTACATAATCTTTCTTCTTCCTTCTCTTATTTCTAAGTTATGTGGGCAAAGGAGGCATTTTCAATGCTAAGTAGACTTGAAGACTTTTCAAGGAGAAAGAACTTAAGCCATATGGCAGTTTTTTTCTACATAAGAGCAACCCTTTAAAAAATAGCCTTTAAAAAAATCCTTTAAAAAATACAGAGATTTCCTCCTGTAGGACAAAGGTGGGAATGTTAAAAAAAAAAAAAAAAGGAAGGAGGACTTCAGGTTGAGAGAGAAAGACAGCAACCAAAAAATGACTAATACTACCCTACGGAGGGTAAACAAGTTTTAAAAGCACATCCTCTTTGAACTGGCAATCCCACTCAGAGATTCTCCCACAGATAGTACATACCATAAAAACGTTTTTAAAACAAGGACTACCGTGACTTCATTTGTAGCAAGGAAGACATTAAAAACAATAAAGGAAGAGCTAAACAAATACAGGCTTCCCATTCTAGGCAATATTTTACAGCAAGCCCTTGAAAAAAAGTGGGGCTTGGGCCTGGAGATTTAGCTCAGTGGTTCCAGTGCCTGCCTCACAAGCACAAGGTTCTGAGTTCGATCCCGGTGACCACATAGAATGCTGGGCATGGCGACTCATGCCCACCAGCAATCAACACCACATACCACAGTGCCGGGCGTGGTGGCTTATGCCTGTAATCCTAGCCCTCAGGAGGCAGAGACAGGAGGATTGCTGAGTTCGAGGCTTGCCTGGGCAACATAGTGAGCTCAGGGCCTGCCTGAACTACAAAGCAAGACCCTGTCTCAAAAAATCAAAAAACAAAACCAAACAAAAAAAGTGGGGCTAGTTCTATGACTATTAATATAAACAAATTTATATGTGTTCTTAAGTGGAAAAAACCCAAGATACAAAACAGTGTGTACAGTATGTTCCCATTTCTGGTTATCTTTTAAAAGGATAACAGACACTCAACTGTGCATAAAATTTATCTAGAAAAACACTTAAGAAAATGCACCCCCCCCAAAAAAAAAACCAGTTAACTGTGGTTACTTCTAAGTAGACCAACTGGAGTCAGGGATAAGAGAGAGATGCCTTTCTCTTTAAAATAGTCTGAGTTCCAAATGCATCTTTTCTTAATTTTTCAAGCCTCCATATCCTAAAATATAAATAAAAATTTGCAGGTTATTTTAATTTGCAGCTTTAACACAAAAGTTGTGTATGTTTTTGAAAAACATCCATCTCTCACTATCACCGCCAAGTCACTAACGGCACAAGGCTCAGAGCTGGAGACAGAGATGAGCAGTAAATGATCTTTAATGATGGTACAGGGTAAAGAACAAACACAGGAAGCATCCTGGTAAAAGTGCCAGTCGACAGTCCTGCTTGTCTTCAGCTGCAGACTGGACCCTCACCACACAGAGATCTGTCTGTCCTGACCAGGAAGCACAGAGGGAGGGCTTACGAACTTCCTCAGTACACAGGCCCTGCTCTGGCTCCTGAATAACCTGATTCTTTTCCATTCAGTTCCTTGGGTGGCTGATTCACGGATGAGATAATTCAACCTCTGCCTGTCTTAGACTTTATACTACTTGTTCCTCTCTGTTTACCTTAACCTGTTCTCTGACCAAGCCTCTGGCCCACTTCATTCACAGATCCAGCTAATCTACTTTCTCTTCCAGGCTTCCTTTCCAACCCCAAAGTAGTCAGCCAAGATCCAAAGTGTGCATGTGAATCATTTCAGAGATAACCACAAAAATGTACAGGCACCGATAAAAGGTTTGCCTTTGATCTGTTCAAGGTGTAGGTTAAAGGACGCCTTAGTACACGGCTAAGACGCCAATAAATCCCTTTCCTAAAGAAAGGTGAAGAATTGAATGTGCAGTCTCTGAAGAATCTAATATATGGGAGGAAAAGAGGGGAGTTAGTAGAAGATATGTTTTCCTTACACAAGAAAAGCAAAGAATGAGCTACTTGTTTGTCAGCACAGCCAGGGCAGAGGAGAAAGTGTGAAGCAGAGAAATCCATTTTAGGATTCCATCTTACATCCGTCTTAATTCCCTCTTCGATGTTTCCGACAAGTCTACAAGTCTGCTTAACAAGAAGTGAGTCTTTTTGCCCTATCTGAATTTTAAGCCATGAAGCCTACTGAAAAAAAATAAGTCCAAATGAAAACTAACGAAGAATGCATTAAAGTGCCAGGCTGAACGAATTCAAGTGAAGATCTGGATTGGGACGGTCCTGGGAGCAGAAGAACCTAACCCTAGCTGCACGGGCACAGCTGCCAGCACTGTTCCTTATTCAGACTCAGGTCTCAGGTCTAACTCGAGACTGAACATGCCTTTCATGATATGGTCCCGCCCACTTTCAGATCCTTCCTCGGGCCACACCCCCATCATCACACTCTGATCACCCTCCTCTTTTGCTTCCTCAAACTCGCTGGGCTTCTGTAGCTTTCCGGGCTTTTGCATAACCTCTTCCCTTGCAAAAACATTCTGCCACCAGTGCTCTGTGTGATTAACTTTCTGTTTAAGCTACCTACAGACAATGGCTGTCACTTCAGAACGACTCTCCTGGCTGTCCCAGCAGGCAAGTTCGGCGTTCTGAAACATCCTCCGAGATCCACATGCTTATCTTCTGAAGCATTTCCCACAATTTTAATTCTGTAACTGTGAAGTCAGTCGGGTTGAAGTCCATCTTTCCTTGTTGGAATTTGCTCTAAAAAACAAGCACTGTCCCTACATTTTTGTAAACAACTTGACACCCAGGATAGCCTCATTAATGGCCAATATGGAAGGAGATTAAGTTTAAAGTCCACAGCTTTAAATACACCTCTGATCAGAGGAAATGGAAAATACTCTAGAGTAAAATAAAACCACCAGATAACAACCTGAAACTGACCAGAGTAGAGCTGTAATGCCAATTAAACTTGACTCCTTTTGAGAAGATTCTGAAGAGAAAAAGGCACAATAATATCCAAAATGCAAATAACTCAGTAATTAATCAACTAGTCACAAGAGATGTATCCAATCAAAGATCTTACATGAGCTATAAAGGATAGTTACAGAGAAAGATGGGGGGAGACACCAGGAAATGGGTCATTAATGTGAGTTCAATTAGTTTAATGTACTATAACTTAAAAGAATATTCAGCATCAATCTATGCCTTCTCCTGAATCTTTTAAATGCCATTTAAAAGAAGAAACACCATAATCCACTGTTTTTTCCCCCAAAAATTAAAGTTATACCATTTTCTCTAAGCAGTATTTCCTACAGGCTGTAGAAGACATTAAGAAAGTACAGAAGAGCCGGGCGTAGTGGCTCACGCCTATAATCCCAGCACTCGGGAGGCAGAGGCAGGAAGATTGCTGAGTTTGAGACTTGCCTGGGCTATAGTGAGCTCAGAGCCAGCCTGAACTACAAAGTGAGACCCTGTCTCAAAAAAAAAAAAAGAAAAGAAAGTACAGAAGAGCCAGGTGTGGTAGCACACACACATAATTCTAGCGGTCCAAGAGGCTGAGACAGGAGGATGGCAAGTTCAAGTCCCACTTGAGCAACTTAAGTTTAGTGAGATCCTGTCTCAAAGTAAAAAGTGCTGGGAAGTAGCTTTGGGCTACTGGGCTCCAGAAGATAGAGGCAGGGAGGGACAGAGAGATTAAAGGAGAGCAAGGAGGAAGAGGAAAGAGAAAGAAACAAATTTCTTTGTGCTCACCCCTCAAAAACTGACTCAAAACTATGTCAAAACATAGTTGACAAGTAGGAAACATGTTTTTCAATTTGAAACAGGAATAAAGGGTGTATAACAATATAGAAAGAGTGCTGAGAAAAGTGGGTAAGACAAAGACCACAGTCCTAACAGACAAAGGATACAAGTGGGGAGATGACAGAAAACAACACTACAAGCGGCTCTTACATGCACAGGAGATGTTTATCCACTCCCTTGAGAGAAATGCCAAGACCACACCAAGATGCCATCCTCCACTTACCAGACTGGCAAAACCAAGTTGGACAAAAAGGCTCTCACAGCAGCGCAGGGGCATGAGTGTTCCCTCTCATACCTGACTAACCGAAGGGTCAATTAGGACAATCCCTGCCAATGGCTGCATCTATTCCCTATACATACACGTAGGGTCTTTGAGCTACCAATGTTAAAGTAAAGAAATTGCCCTGGAGTTTGCTTGCCTAGGCACGGATTCTGGCTCTGTCAATCTCTGGCATGGTATAGCTTTGGTCAAGTCACTGAAACCTATGCCTCAGTTTCCTCATCCATAAAACGGGGAGGATAACTCTGGCTACTTCAGAGAAGACTAAAGTGAAGGTTAAGCAAATCAGTGTTGTGTAGGGAAATGGTTTATTAGAGTGGCTAACACATATGCGCTTTCAGGTATACTCACCCACCTGCAAATGGTCCTTGTTCAAAGTTACGGCCATGTTATGAAACCAAACATTGAAAATAAATGATCAACAGTTAAGTGACAGCTAAATAGTAGATTACCGCGCCACTGCAAAGGAGGTGGATGAGGGGTAATCAATGTACCGATATGGAAAAATCGCCAGGGTATAATGAAGCGGAGGAGGAAGCACAGCACAAAGCATTCACTAGCTTTGGTATTAAAGGGACAAGGAGAGATGATGACGTTCCTATCCCAAAATTCCAACTAAAACACAAAAAAAGGCCAGGGTATAATTCAAACTCAAGGCCCTAAATTCAATCCCTGATACAAGCAAATCAACCCATGTTCTCAAGGGTAGCACTATACCAAGCCTCGGGGAAAGTTAATATTTGCATATATATTAACTAGCAATCCCTAAACTTTGTTGCTGGATGAAAAGCCATTTTGGAATTGCTCAGGAATCTTGGAATTCAATTCTCTTTGTTTCGACATGTTCAACTATCAGACTCCTTCCCACCTCTCAGAAGGAGCTAGAAAGGGAGAAAGAGCCCTGAGAGGAGGCGGTGGACCCTGAAATCCCTCCTGCCTGTTTACCAGCACTGTCTCCCAGCTGATCAATGAACACACTTACGACCGGGCTGTAATTCCTAGTCTCACTGCCAGCTGGTTTGGACCATACGGAAGACATGCATGACTGTACTTCCAGGTGATTTTTTAAATTCATTGTATTAGTAAAAAGACCGACAAAAGTGATCAGATTCATTAACACGGCCAGGGATGCAAGATACCCCATGGGACAGTCAGGCACGTACCGCCTGTGGTTCAGGCTGGTGGGAACATGTTAGTACTGTGTCTCCTGGGTTCCAGGTCCTCTGTTTTGACAGTACCAACTCCCACAGACATGCTGGGAAACACGGCTGAAATAATTTAATTGAAAATACTATAGATGCTGCCTGCTGAACTGCAGGTTTTTGAGCTATATTGCAGGCAAAGACTGCTTGACTATCCACCTGTACAGGACAGGCTCGTCTGTACACCCTGCCACAGCTTCCTGTGTGATGCTCTCCAGCACCTCCTCGAGTCACTGAACACAAAAGGCTTTCTGGCAGCCACAGACTCCTGTCCACCTTCCCAGGACTAGATCCCACAGGGTCCTTGTCAGACATTTCTAAGAAAAAGCCTCCAGGAAAGGCTGCATGAAAGGCCTTTATTGCAGATTCCCTCACCGAAGAGCCACAAAAGCCTGGTTTCCTGCTCCGTAACAACAGGTGGCAACCTGAAATTCACACAGCTGTGTGCCATGGAGCTGGACATGGGCCCTACTGCCTTGCTGAGGGCAAAACCGGTGCAGCTCAGATGCTTGAGAAACTTTGATACCAGTGAACCAGGCAACAGGTAAAAGGTCCCAGAGGTGGCTGCCCCCAGCTCTAGGATGGTTACTGCTGGGCCATGGGCAGCCTCAGGCCACAAAGGGAGGAGCTTGAAGCAGAGGAAGAAGAATAATATGAGCCTAGAAAAGCATAACTGTTTACATTTCAAGTGCAAATTTAGAGAAAAGTAGCACAGTTTTTTTTTTTTTTTTCCACATGGAATAACGGTATGGTCGTGATAAAGTCCTTATCAGAGATGCAAACTAATTTATGTACTGGTGAAAATATTTTGAGACTGATCATGTGTTAAGAATCAGGGCAGGGGGCCAGAGATTTAGCTCAGGGGTTCTGGCACCTGCCTTGCAAGTGCAAGGTCGTGGTGGCTCATGCCTGTCATCCCAGCACTCGGGAGGCAGAGACAGGATTGCTGAGTTCGAGGCTTGCCTGGACTACATAGTGAGCTCAGGGCCAGCCTGAACTACAAAGTGAGACCCTGTCTCAAAAAAAATAAAAATAAAATAATAATAATAATCAGGGCAGGAAGTGGTTTATAAGTTATTGCTACTACTGTGTATGCTTGAAGATGGCTATAATAAAAAATCCTATACAAAATATATATACACACACATACACACACACACACAGTGTATAACAGTGTGTGTGTGTATGTGTGTATACAATGCAAGAAACATATTCTAACAGTCTAATGGAGCACCAGGCATTGAGGACTAAGAGACAAGGCTCAAAAGTCACTAACCTTCCATGTGGGCTTCTGGGGGCACTGGGGATCGAGCCCAAGGCCTCAACCTCACTAGCCAGACACTGCAGCTGAGCTCCATGTCCTGCCCTTGAAGTCTAACTTGGGGAGCCACGTCTTCTGCAAGGCATTGGCAGCCTCATCAGAACTGGGGCTGTGGGGCCTCAAAGAACACAGACACTGTTCACGCATCAGGGATCCAACTGTTCTTGGCCATGAAATCCTTCCCAGTGTTGCTGGGACATTGCAGGATGCTCAGGGCTGGTTAAACGGCACACGCTGAGTCAGGGACAGCTAGCCTGGAGTTTCTACTCTGGTGCAGCTTCCCATTGGTATCCCCTGCAGGAACATCAGCGCTAAATGCCAGTGTGTGAAAAAGCATTCTGTTCCATGGGCTGTGATCCTTAGCTGCAATTGTTAATTGTGATCTGCTGACTTGAGTAAGACTTGTAAAGCTCTGGCCTTGTCTATGAATGACGGATATGCAGGCCGTAACCTGAGGAGGGAAGACCCATCCTGGACAGAATGTGGCAACCAATAGGATTGTAGCCTGGACAGATTCAAAAGTGAGAGAAGGAAGTGGCTCTTCTATTATCTGAGCCCTGGTCCTTGCAGCTGCCTTTGGACATTAGTCTCCAGTTCCTTCAGCTTCCAATGCAGACCGTTGGGCTTTCCCACTATTGGACTGTATCATTACTATCATGGCCTTCAACCTTCAGTTAAACCCTCTGGCTGTCCACCACACAGTTGTCACTGTGCATGCCTCCACCCTGGATTCTGTAGGAGGTCCCTATAAGCCTGCCTAGTAAACCCTTTATATAAATACATATACATGTATATGACTTAAAATATTAAATCTGTTCCTCTGGGGAGCCCTAGCCGACACAGGGTCTTCTTCAGAGGAGAAACGAGACAGAAAAGACCTCCAGGATCAATCCAGCCATTTCCTGGCCTGGGGTGCTCCACACAGAGCCAGGTGTTCCCAGCTGCCCTGCTGATGCTGTCATGTGCTTTTTTCTCATGGAATGCATTATTCATGTCCTCCTGAAGAATTAAAAACCTCTGAGTCCTCCAACATCTTCTCACCTGCAAAATGTTCAGTAACTCCCCGGGCCAGGAACAATCATTCCATTTTCATTTCCACCTGACCAGTCCTGGGTCTGATGCCCAAGCTACCTGCAATACTGACAGGTTACATCTCCCAGTTCTCAGAGTCGGTCAACACCCAAGCAGATTCCTTCAGTGAAAGGCACTGACAGGATGGGGGTGGAAGGGAGAGAAGTCCGCGATGCTTTTTCCTTCACCTTAGGCAGGCTCCCTGTCTCCAGGCCCACTGCCATTCCAGTTTTCTCTTGGTAACGCCAGTTCATGGACTTCAATAACCCATTTCCCCCTCATCATCCAAAGGCAGCGTGGAGCAGCAGCGCAAGCCCCACAGGCCTCTCGGACATGGAGACGTACCGCTGGTACAGCTCATGCCCTGGACTGCCTTCCTCTCTCGGGCTCATGCTCTGTGTGGTTCTAGTTTCCCCACATGAACCCCAAGTAACAAACTGGTTATCTTCCTTCACACAGTGTGGTCACAGCATTAACTCTTGTGTCTCCAATGGCTTCTGGGGCCCCTCACAGCCAGTATAGTTTTCCCGGCTTTGGATGGAGATGGAGCTGCTCATTCGTACCGGCCCTGTACCTATGCAAGGCTACCTCGAGCTTACAGCTGACTGCTAGCCACAGGTGTCTAAAGGCTGTTAAGTTAAGTAAGTGCTGAAATACTGCACAGTCTATAACAGTTAAAGAAAAGGCCAAAGAAAATACTTCAGAAAGTAAGTTGAAGGAAAAGAAGCCTTCCGAGGAGAAACTGACAACAAGCATTCCCCACCTCAAAAGGAGAGCAACTGCCTGCATGAAAGGGAAAGAAATTGGATTTTAATTTAAAAAAACAAACAAACAAAAACTAATGCCCTATAAAGTCCCACAAGGAAATCTTTTAGATCCTCACAGCTGCAAGTGATCACAGAAATACAAGTGTGTGGTTCAGAACAGAGGCTCCAAAGCCCAGCTGCCATGTCCTGACCCTACCAGACACTGGCCAAAGGCCCTGGCAAATTAACTTCTCTGCACCTTGGCCCTCTTGACCTGTAAAGCTGCAATAACTGTACTCTACAGTTTTGTTTCAAGGGCGAGAACAAACTGGAGCACACTGGCTTCATTAGTCCTATCTGCAATCCACTCCAGAGGTCTCAGACCCAACTGCTGCCAGAGTGAGAAGCAGGGAAGCATGGGAAGCTGCAGGAGCAGAGGCAGCAACAGTGAGGCCCATGAGACCTGTCTTTCCTGAGGTCTCAGCACAAGTCACACTGTTCACCTGTAGGCCAAATGCACACTGCCAGGTGCAAACTCCGATCCTAAACAAATCTTCACAGCAAACTGAGGTGAGAAATTAAGTCTCAAAAGGACACAGGACTGATGCCTGCTCCCACTGACAATGAAATGCCAAGAGGCCCAATTCTCCCAGGGCCATCTCAAGCTCAGGAGATAAAGAGTATTGGAATGGGAAAAAATGGCAATCAAGATGTGTTGTGCACAAATACAAATTCCCAGTACTGAATGTGATCGTAGTGTATATATAAAAAGTACCAATAAGCTTAATTTAAAAAAAATAGAGTACTGGTAACATGTGGCTAAGTAAAGGGAGATATCTGAGACCTATAGTCAAATCCTCTCCAGACAGGGAGAAATAGAGAAGTGAAGAGTAAAAGGACAGAAATCTGAAGCACTGGCTGAAAGCAGGTGAGTGAGAGGAGGCGCTGTCCTGCACGGACTCAAGAACCCACGAAGGAGTGGGCGCTGGGCTGTCTTCTTTCAAGGTAGCAGCCTGGTCTTGAGTCCACAAGGGAAGAAAAGAAGAAAATACACAAGAAACAAATACATAATGAGTGGATAAAGAAAGAGGACAAAGCACCACGCTGGATGTGTTCTGAGAGCCTTCATAGCTGTGCCACTTATCCACAGACCCAGAGACCCAGGAACAGGGTCCTGTATTAGAGGAGGCAGCAAGGTGGCTCACAGGTCAGCTCGGCCATCCCAGGATCAGCCAGGGAAGAGCCAAATGGTGATTTTTAACACCAGCCTTCTGAGGCTACCAGGTAAAATAGCAGAAGTTTAGATGCATGACAATTATTTAGTGTACTATGTGCTATACAACATTTGGGACATATATTAGTAAAAAAGTGCTACTCTGAATCTTCAATGTGGCTGTGCATCTTGCTTTTATTTGCTAGCTGTGGCAGCCCTATGTGATTCCAAGTCTCTCCCCGTTATACCAAGTTCTTATCCAGAGAACCCTGGGCAAGGTAGAAAATCACGAAGGAGGTAATAAACAAACACCAAAAAGAGAACTAGTTCACACAGACAGTCTAACAGAAGATGTTAAATCAGCAATGCATAGCATCAAAAGCATAAAAGCAAAAGCACTAGAAGGGATTTGGGACCTGCAAAAAGAGTATACACTGTGCTTATAGAAACCAATAAAGCCTACTGCTTTCCCTGTGGGCTAACATGTGAACTCTAATTCCCTTTCCACCTCAGCTTGGCAGGTACCAATGACCCAGAGCTGCAAGGCTCTGGGCCAAGTAACAGCCAACCAAATAAGAGATTACTGTCATTAGTGCTAATCTTTCTCACCTAAAAGAGAGTTCAAGAGGAAAGCATTCAGAGAAGCAAGGCTGGGAGGAAGACAGAAACCGAAAGGCTTTTCTCGGTCAGAGCCCTAAAATCCTTAACACAGGCAACAGTATAAGTAGAAAAGACTTCCCAAGGTTCAAGGGGACTTATTTATATACAGAACAAGTGGAGTCCCTGAGGCGAAGTGTGCTCCTTTACCTCCTGCACTGTCCCCAAAGCCTTCACATTGGGGCAATAAAACCCAATTCAAGGCCTTGTGCAAAGTACATTCCTCAACCCTAAAAATGCCCCCAGGTACCAATACTACTGCTGGAGAGATCCAGAGGCAACAGAAAGAAAATAGGTCATCCGAGGAGGTCCCTGCAAACAAAATGCTCCCTTTCACAGATCGGTCCCTGGATCATAACTTCGGACCGTCCTTCCATCATCAGGGGACGGTGTGTCTGAACGGTCAGTCAGTTTCAAAGACACTGGGGGTTTTGTTTGTTTTCTTTAAACCAGTAGCTAAATCGAAGTTTCACTTGGGCATTGGCCATCAAAGTCCATCTTGTGGAATCCAGACCCTCATGAAAAAGGGTCAAAAGTCACACTTCAGAAGAGCTGCTGCCGAGGACAGCTTTCCATCGGCCCACAGTGCTCGTCAGAAAACAAAGAGAGATACAAAATGGTTCCTGTTTCAAGAAATAATGGAAAGTGCCCTGTAAGTGACCTACAGGAAAATACTATCTTTCAGGAAGTGTTCGCCACCTGCAGCCTTGTTACTTTAACAGGGACACATAGATCAGTTTAATCCTGGCTCACAGAGCTCCAGGAAATCAACCAAGTTCCCAGGGCATCTCCACACACCAGATAAATGTAAGCCCAAAGAAACTGGGCTGCGGGGCTTCCCGACTGAGGTCTCGGGCTTGTTTTGGTGCTGCCTCAAATCCCCTCTCCTAGTTTCCAGAGATGACTCTTCTCAGATTATCTGCACCATGACTGATTTTGAAATGTATTTTGAAAAATACAAAGTGTGAGTATGGGTTGGGTATAGTGGATTTTAGTATCCTTTTTTGGAATAAGTCACAAATTAACAAGACATTTTCACATATATCATGTCATTTTGTCCCCAAAACAACACTGAGGTAGAAGAGAAGTATGGATCCTATTGACTGCTATTTTAAAACAGGATCCAATGACTGTAAAATGTTCAGGTAGCTAACACCTCAGCTGCTTGACATCCACGTGCTACAGGGCCTGGACATCCCCTGATGGGCCACACTTCTCCCATGCTGTCCCAATGCCCAGCAACAACACTGAGAGAACAGGCTGGGCCCATCCAGAGAGCAGATGCTAAGGCTGAAAACACCTTCACAGACACTCACGCAGTAGACTACAGCACAGAAATAAAAATGAACCACCATCTATCCACCACGGCAAATAAACTACAATAAGTTGAGGAAGCCAGATGCAGTGAATATACTCTGCAATTTCAGTTATGTAAAGTTCAAACACAAAATGAGTCCAAATGAAAGAAGTCACAACTAGAGTCCTTTCAGGTGGACACTGACTAGAAGAGAGAACACAAAAATCTCAGCACCACCAAGAGACATTTTGGGCTGGGTGATCGCACTGGTGAATTAAATTCTAAATTCATTTGAGCACTATTCAATAAATCTGTGCATTCAAAGTACTCACACTTGACAGTAAGTACATCACACTACATTAAAGAGTTTTAAAGACTATGAACATGGGCACCCCAGCAAATAAGTCATGTAAGCTTTGTTGAACATCGACTGTTTTAAGATGATCCCATAAGCACCAGGTCTTTAGGTGCCAGTTGCCGGGCAAACCCTGGTCTTACTACCTGCATTCAGTGCTGTGATCTTTGAGGGGTCACCAAAGCTCTCTACACCTCAATTTTAAATTTATCAACATGGAGATTATTAACATAAAGGATTATTGTGAGGTTGACATCAGCTCCTCAATATAAAGTGTTGAAAACTGTATGGGGCACATGGTCAGATCGCACTATGCAGCTGCTATTACCGCAAAGTAAGGAAGATCATCTTATAGGTGATAAATGACAAAATAGCTATCTGTAATAGTCCTGAAAGGTAAACAAATGTCCGCACTAAACAGTCAGAGTGGATTTCTGAGATGCAGGTGTGTTCCCATTGCTCCTCTCCACCGCTGAGGAGTGGGCCAGCGGAAGAACCTACAGACATGTTCACCTCAGCCACTCTCTCTGCTCAGGCTTCCCCTTTCTCTGGACACTAAGTTCTGCATGGCATAGGAAGAAAACTGTCCCCAGCCACCACCCAGTACAGATCCCCCATACTCCTGTCTTCTGGATTCACTTCAATTTATCAACAGATCTTGGCCCAAAAAAAAAAAAAAAAAAAGGAAATCAATCACCTTCATCCACAGCAAGCCCTTAGATTATGGTCTCAGCACCCAGAAGCACAAAAGACTAAACTGATTCCAGACTGGAATGGGTGGAGGTGACATTCAGGTAGCGATGGTATGAACAGAAGTGGCAATGAACCATCACAGAGAGACAGGGACACAGGAGTGGAATAACTATGCCCCAGGACTGGAGCATGGGACAGCCAGGAAGGGAAGCACATGGCCCCACGCAAACTGCAGGCACCCTTTCTAGTGTTGCTGCCTTCCTAGGATAGGGAGTCAGCTACCTTGGTGACACTCCATAGGCCCACCATCATAGGAATGTGTTATGATAATGGAGCAATAATTATAGAACAGAACCGTCTAGAACTGACAGGGAATTGTCCGCAACCAGATGAGCCAAAACTGCCCCTACGTTAATGTTCATCCCATCCTCCTACAGTCTGGATTGCCTTATGTTTAAGCTTCGAAGTCAGTCCCAGGTTCAAATCGCAGCCCCACTTGCGAACTGCAGTACTGCAAACAAACCATACAGTGTCTGTAGGAATGAGTCACCCAGGATGATGATGAGAGCGACAGCCAGGATGCACACAGCCCTCTCTCGGCAGTACCTAGCCCATTCCAAACACGGTGTAAATATTAGTTGCATCACAGGAATGTTAAAAGATTTGGAAGGGAAACAAGGTTGGTGAATAAAAATACTTCAAATGTTTATCTTAACGTTTTCTTTCTTTCTTTTTTTTTTTTTTTTTTTTTTTTTTGAGACAGGGTCTCGCTTTGCAGTTCAGGCTGGCCCTGAGCTCACTATGTAGCCCAGGCAAGCCTCAAAGTCAGCAATCCTCCTGTCTCTGCCTCTAAGTGCTGGGATTACAGGCATGAGCTACCACGCCTAGGGGGGCTATCTTAATGTTTTCTTAATTACAGTTTATTCAAAATGTTATCAAGACAACTGCTTACAACCCATTTCATTTCAAAAGCCAAAATAAGAGCAAAACAGAGGATATTTGGAAGTATGAAGAACTTTTTTAAATGGGAAGGGGAAGGAGAGATGGGGAGGAAGAGAAAAGAAGGGCAGACGAATTTTGAAACAGGGCTGAAGGGGAAAACATGGAAATAGAGGTTTTGCAAATGGCCAAAGGAAAAAAGGTTGGAGGAAGAGGTGGGGAAGGGAACAAACCAAAGAATTATGATGTGTTATGCACACGTACAAATTCCCCGACCAATGCAATGATTGTGTACTGCAAACATGTACTAATTTTTAAAATAAATAAAAAATACAATAATTGCTGATGTGTTAAGCCAAAGTCCTTTCTCTCTCCTAGAGGACAAGCCTTCACTGTAACTAACTCTGAATCTTGTATTCTACCTATCTGGGTGCATGCAAGTCCTCCATACCAATTAGGGCACCAGGTGCCAACCCCAGGCACCTGTCATGCAACAAATGAGAACCAGATATGGAAGAACCGGATATGAAGAGCCAATGGCAAACACACATTTAAAACCTTAAGTTGGAGCAAGAGATCAACACCATTTGCACATCAACCATTTAGATCCCAATGTGTAATTTCAATGCCAAGGCCAAACAAAAACAAAAAACAAAACAACCCTAGTCGCTTTTGTAGATCAGGGTTTTTCCTCTACAGAAAAAAATGTTATAAAAATGTAGTAAAATGTAATAAAAATTATTGGGAGGCAGAGGACGGAGGATTGCTGTGAGCTGAAGCCTAGCCTAGGCTACATCATGAGTTCAGGACCAGCCTGAACTACAAAGTGAGACCCTCTGTCAAATAAAAAAAAAACAAAAAAATGTTTTGGCTGGAGATGTAGGTCTGTGGCAGAAAACTTGCCTAACAAGCTCGTCCTAAATCTATGGGTAGAGAGAAATGGGAAACAATTGTTTAACTGCTAGTTTATCTTTAGGATGGTTAAAAAAAAGAAGAAAACAAAAAGTTCTGGAAATGGGTAATAAAGATGATTTAAAAAACTGCAAATATTATATGCTTTAAATGATTTAAATGGTAAGTTATCATGTATATTTTACTACAATAAAAAATAGCAAGGAAAAGATGATCATGACCCTCTTCTCTGGCTATTTCTCCATAGTAAACTATGTATTCAAGGTTCATGAAGCTCATACATTTTCCCAAATACACAGCAGCCCCTCATCAGGTGGTGACCTAAACAGGAAGACGTCCAATTGTTTACCTCCTAGAGTATACATTTAAAATCATATTTTTTGGTAACAAAGAAATTAGAATCACCTGGCCATTGTTTTTTTCTCAGTCTACTTATAATCTGGAGCTACTAAAGACAGTATTTTGATTTAGCAAATATCTCTCTTTGAATAAAGGCCTATTGATTGAAGAATGCAACCAAAAAAAAAACAATTCTGAAGTGAACAAAAGTTACATTGAACATAGAAGATCAGGGTAACGGGGGGGGAAAAATTGTCACTACAATGCACATAATTTCATGTATTAGTTCTATATTAAGCACAAAAATAATTATTTTTTTTCTCAACTCATGCTTTTTTAGCCTCTCTCATTCAATGTCAAAAGGCAAAAGCCTCAAAAGATTTAAACTGTTCCCTTTGGGGCCAGGATTTAGCTCAGTGGCACTACTGCCTGCCTTAGAAGCACAAGATCGTGAGTTGGAACCCCAGTACCACCAAAAAAATATTTAAACAATAAAAATAAGCTATTCCCCTGGAAGCAACTTGTCAAGTGTTTATGCAGGTTACTGAATTTCTAAGAAATTTCTTGAGCTCACTCATAATCTGTGCTGTTTCCATTCTTCCCTTTCCTCTTTCCTTATATGGAAAACTTTTGAAAATTATGACTTATGATCTCTGGCTGAACATCCCACCTCTGCTGCTCAGGCCCACATGGCCGCACGTGATCCTCAGTGCCCTGAGGTGCCTGGTGGGCATTAGGCAGATCACTGTGAACACACTCCTGGCGCCCCCTGAGGCTGGATTGATCGGGAACAGATGTGTGCAAGTTGAGCTCATCCATCAGCAAGGTCTTTTTAACAGGAAGGAATTCCATACTACCCATAAAATAGTATCTCTAAGTTTATCAAAAGAAGTCATTGCCTTCATATAATTTTTGATGAGAAGCATGGGAAATTCAGTTTCTCCAACAATATTCCATGAAAGGAACATGGGTGAGCCCCAGATAAGACCAGCAAGAGGAAAACCCACCTAGGTAATGACAATCTACTGACAGAAGCAAATTATAAAATTAAAACATCAATGCCATTTCTGCTCAATCATCACCACATAAAAATGAAAATTAAAAACAAACAAAAAGCCTCCCTGTGCTTTCTCAGCATAAATTAAGCAACAGCCTTCCCCATCACCCTTGCAAAATAAACTACAAGCTAATTAAACTGTGAGAGAATATGACACACCATTTTCCTTAAAGGTATTTGCCAACAGAGATGAACTTCATTATAAAAGCCAAAAGCCAGGGTTAGTCTCCCTTGGAACCTCTGCAGTATTTTCTTCTCTCACTTCCTTTCTTGAGCGTGTGTTCTCTCCAAACCTCTGGTCTGAAAAGAAAAAAGGACTCTTCCTCTCTGTGCTAATTGGCCCATGGAACTCAGTGGAGGCCAAACAAGAAGTCAGGTACACACCTTGCTGGGAGGCCAGAGGACCCTTTCATTCTGTTTGGACCCTGGACTCTCGGGCACACAGCGGACCAAGCATATGTCCCTGAAAGCTGATTCCTGGCTGTTTAAAGCTGCGCTTCTCACTTGTCTTTTTTCTGTCTTATGGAGAAAACAAAGGTGTGGGTGGCAAGGGAGGGATCACAGAAAACTTCCCAGAGTTAAACAAGTGAAGGATTTTAACCACTAAATTACACACCGCATACCAATCTAGAGACAAGTAAAAGAGTGGGTTAAGCTTAAATCACCAAACACATTGTTTGGTCCCCTCCCTCCACCTAGATAAGCTTTATTATCCTTAAAAGAGAGAATTTTCGCCAGGTGTGGTGGATAACGCCTGTAATCCCAACACTCTGGAGGCAGAGGCAGGAGGATTGCTGAGTTCCAGGCTTGCCTGGGCTACAGAGTGAGCTCAGGGCCAGCCTGAACTACAAAGCAAGACCCTGTCTCAAAAAAAAAAAAAAAAGAGAATTTTCACATTGTTTGGTCCCTTCCCTCCACCTAGATAAGCTTTATTATCCTTAAAAGAGAGAATTTTCACAGAGATGTTCACAGTTTACTGGTAGGAGGTTTTGTCTAAACTCACAGCTGTGGATGTGACAGTCATAAAGATAACATCTGACAGTCTGGGACAAGTAGGAAGAGGCTGTAAGGAACACCACTCCAAGATTCTGGTGAAAAATGTTTTCCAGAGTGCTAGCTTCTCTTCTCAAGAAAACTGCGATCCCCCAACAGGCAGGAACATAGCGAACCCATGAGCACGCGCTTTGCTAGCTCTGACAATAACTCCATATATCTAAAAGCAACTGTGCTGTGATTGAAAACAAAAGGCAACACCTACTCGCTGAGGAAAAAATGATGCAGAGGGACAATAAAGATTCCTTCCTCAGCCCTGTTGCCTTTTAAGAGTTTAAGGACTAACTTTTCAAGGTGTAAATGCAATCATCTCTGGAAGGCATGATTTAAGGGGGAAACAAGCCCACAGAAGGCAGAGAGCGCACTGGATCAGTATCGCCTGCCTCCCCATACTCCGCAAGGCACACACGAACATGGACATCTATGAGGAATCAGTCTTTCTGGTCTGTTTTCAGACACTTCCCCAACCAAAGCCTCAGGTCACCTGCAGCTGCATCGATACATTTACCCTGGTACATACTCTTTCCTACATGTCTGTGGTGCATTTCAGCATTAAAAGAAGTCACAGAAAACACCTGGAATGGTCTGTCACCAGGCCACAAAACAAGGCAACAAAACTAAACACAAATAGTCCCCACAGGGCTGTTTTTCTCTAAGCCTTGCTTAGCACAGTCCTTGAAAGGTGAATCTAAAGACATTTCTCCCCCCTTTCAAATGAAATGTGTCAATAAAGTCCTGTGTATGCTACGAGGTAGCCAACATCACCCATGGCTGGAAGAACAGATCTTAGGACCGGCTGACTACAGGTCCCCCAAGTATATAATGTATCCACTCATCCATTCCATCTGTTTAACTAGGGTGAAGACAATGTTCTCCTGGTCCAGCCAAAGAGTGGCTCTGGGAATCAAGGTGCGGGTGAAAGCACTCCACCCCAGACAAGGCATAAACACACCTGCCTTGCCTCCGAAGGAAACCCAACAATTCTACAAGTGTCTTCCGGAGACCAGGCAATGAGGAGTGTGACAAAACAAGGCAAAGTCGGTCCCAAAGGAGTCTTAATTTAAAAAAAAGGACTCCCAAGGTCTGGTGGATTCTGTGGAACCACCTCCAGTGTGCGGTTGACAATGTGGCAGGGCAGGGAATGCTGGGCAGGGATCTGGGTTAGGGAGGCAAGACAGCCTACCTGAATACACATGGCAGAAGGTGGAAGCAAAAGAGGGAAGAGCACTGAAGGGCAAGAGCACCTCCCTGAGGAGCCAGGGGATGGTACTGACGTTCTCAGAGTAGCTCCTGTGAGCAAGAGCTTTGGGAAGGCATACTTGCTAAGTACAGGAGAGTGGGGTGGCTAGCAGGGCAAGCAAATCCTGGTAAATTGCAAGCAAGTTTACCTGGGTCCAGAGGGCAATGGAAAACCGCTGGAAGTGTTTAAGCAACAGCTGCCTCAGATTTTTGCTTTAGAACAGTCTCTCTGGTCCTCAACAAGAGTTATCGCAAAGCTGATTGTCTTCCCCATTTCCGGTAAATACACATGATCACTGTAGAAGACCATCATGACCTCTTGAAGGCTTTAGTTTTTAAATTAAGTTCAAACAGATTACATGAAGTACACAGAAGACCACTACAGATATGAAAAACTTTAAATGCAGAAGAAATGCATGCGAGTAGCCTCTGTAAGAAAACGTTGTGTATGAAGAGAACCATGCCCTTTAACAAGGGCAATGCCAATTTGACAGCTTCAGAGTCTGCCAAAATGAAATCTTAAAAGTGGAAAGTTAGGCTTCCAGAATAAATAATCCAAAATACACAACACTAACTACAGAATTTGTTACTGCTTAAAGGAACCACTGTAAGACTGATGTTTAATTTCATATTTGGAAAAACAATTCAATACTACTGATGTGTTTATTATAGGCTTTGGCTTCGAAACTGAACATATACTGAAGATCTGAATCTGCCTAGAAAAGATACACACTTTAGGGAAGCAGCAGAGCTCTTCTTAGACACTGAGAACTCTGCAGCACTGCTAACCGTATTTCCTCACCTTTGCAGCACGACCACCCTGACCACCCTCAGTACACAGCACCAGACAATCCACAATCACAGTCTCATTCACAGGAGATGCCACACAGCCCTGGTCTCACATAAAAAACCTACTCAAGTAGGTGACAAAGCATTTGTCTCTGTTTATTTCCCTCGCTCTAGAAACAGGCATTGTGATCTCTAATCAGTAGATTATTTCCACTGCTATTTTAACAGGTAAAACTGGATAATCACTCAAAATACTCTAGCTTTATGCCCCAAATAAAATGCACTAGAGGAAAGTTTTAAACCGCAGATGCACCAGGCACGTAGAGACCTGGATAAGAGATGTCTGACAGTCAATTCTCCCACACAGATGATGTTAAACCAGTTCTTTATGAAATGGGAGGTTTTACCAGAATAAGCTTATACACCAGAAGGGAACACTGGGTGGAGATTCTATCGTGGCGATGGTGAAACTTTTAGAGCTTTCAATGACACTAACAGCCCACTGTGGCACGTACATTCACCACTACTGCTCTGATGGCAATAACAAGATGCCATGAAATGTCCAGAAGGCCCCAAATCCTGAACACGGCCAACAATGCATGTGGGTGAGGACATGAAGTGACGCCACTGTCATCCACTGTTGGCGGGACTGCAAACGGTCCGGCCACGCTGGAAGACAGCTTAGCAATTTCTCAGAAAACTAAACATGTTTCCACCATACCATCCAGCAACCACAATCGTACACCTTCACAGTGTGATGAAATCTTTCCCAAGGCAAAACCCAGATTGTGGGTATTTACAGTAGTAACCAAGATACCCTTCAGAAGGTAAAGGGACAAAAGGTTACACTCAAACAATGAAATATTATTTGATACTAAAAGGAAATCATAAAAAAGAGGAATTTTAAATGCTTATTAAGAAGGGAAAGAAGTCAGCCTGAAACAGTTGCATATTATCTTATTGCAGCTCAACGAAAAAGGCAAAACTCTGGATAGAGTAAGATCGGTGGGTCTGGATTTTTAGAGCAGTGAAACTAGCACTGTTTGAGTTTGACACCATAATGGTGGACACACATCATGATACATATGTCCAGACCCCTAGGATCCAACAGCAAACCCACACGTAAACTACAGATTTTTGGTGGCAATGATGTGTCAACATGGCCCATCAGCTGTCACAAATGGCCCACTTAGGAGCAGAACGTGGGTGGGGCAGGGACGTCCCTAAGGACCAAGGAACACACAGGAAAGCTCAGGACTCTGCTCAGTTCTACTGTCAACTAAACGTGCTCTTTAAAATACAGTCTATTTTGGGACGGGGGTGGAGTTCAGTGGTGTCATGCCTTCTTGGCAAGCATAATGTCCCGAGTTCAACTCCTTGTACCAAAGTTAATAATAATAATAATAAAGTCTACTTTTAAAAGAGGGGTAGGGAGGACTTTTCTCCAGCGTGTTGTAGAGGGGCAATGTGCCTTCCTGAAAACACAGGGAAAGGAAAGATTGCCATAATCACTTTTTGAGCTCACCACCTTGAAAGTTAAATCAATTACCAGAATGAATCAGAGACAGGAAGAGAAGTAATATGATTATGGTACTATACTATCTTCCCTTCAAATTAACTATAATATTAAAAAGCCCAGCAAGGCCCTCACGTGACTTGAGTATCTAGACATTGTCCTAAAACTTCTGAGGCAGCTTACTAGTCAGGGCAACGTTTAAGTCAGACTTGACCTTGACATCAACTTTGAAACAGTGTTGTTCAATAGATTCCTTACATTCATAGACCGATTTCAGGGACTGCACACATTTCTCCCTCAAAATTCCAGAATCCTAGTGTCAAACCTACCCCCATTACAATCCAGACCCTAGGTCAGTTCACAAAATTCTCCAGAGCTTGGTGGTATCTCTTTTCTGCTCCTTAGCAACACCAGTCGAATAGGAGGGGAGCAGGGGAACCAACACTTCTATTTGTCTGGCTGGATACATCAGAAATTAAGAACTGAGCTGCTTCTGGTGCCTACAGATTGGCATCTGAACAATTTTCAAACTTTCCTTGGTAATGCCACAGAACACTTCCCCAGATACGTCTGGTCAGACATCACCCTTACTTAAGGGTAACCTGCTAAGAAATAAAGCCACCAATTTTTACTTTACAACCCTTGCACCAAGTATTCAGAAGGCCTCGGACCTTGCGCATCCAGAATGCGTATGTCTGTCTCCACAAAGCCAACCCGCCTGTGTACAATCTACAGACCTACTTATAACGCAGTCAAACAGATAACCCTTTCATGGTCTCTCCATGCCCAACCCCTTCCTCCCAAGCAAAGGGAGAAGCCTCAACTGCTCACTGTACACCAGAGGCTAGAGATTCTGTATCCCTTAAATTTCACTCCTGTCCAGGGCTCACAATCTCTGAGGGACAACTGACCTTCTCCTCTACTAAGTCAAACCCTAAGTAAATATCCTACACCCACTTCTCCCCCTTCTCAAATCCCACTCAGCCAGCAGTCATTTCCCTGCGCCAAGCTAGCTGGAGGCTTGAAGTGGTAACCTCTGCAAATTCCTCCCCTTCCTATCGAAAAGGCACATCAAGAATTTTACAGCCTGGAGACGACGGATGTCGGTCCCCTTCCATTCACCGGCACAGGATTCAAGCTGCAAAGTGTCTCCTACGTGTAATCAATTGCTGTTTAGGTTGGCAATCACAGTGAAACTGTGTTCATAACCTGCTATCTACACATATCAAGGCTACCATACAGCTCTCAATGGAGCAGTACGGGGGAGGGGGCACACCTTACCCACAGTCTTCCCCCCTGAACAGCACTTTCTCCTGGGACAAGGGCATCCTAAAATTGGCCCTACTTCATTTCCAAGTGGGATCCTGAAACCAGCCCTAAATTCATCCCTCTTTCTCCATCTATTCGGCCATCGTGCAGCCACTCTGGCAACTTTCCCCTTGATTTCTTGGCATTTCCTTCCTGGCTGGGAGACTGCTTCGGTCTGAACGGGTCGTCTGTGTGGGGTTTCTGCATGTTAACGCGGAGCCCACAGAGATGTCAGGTGAGAGCCAAGAGCGTACACGTTCTGGTTGCGTTTTGCCTCATCACCTCTCTAGGGGCCTTTACAGATGCCTAGGCGCGCCAGGGAGCGACCTGCACCGCCAGGCTCACCCTCTCCAGGGGAGCGCCGCGGATAACTGAAGGCCTCGTCTCCTACCGAGACCCCGCCGCCGCCGAAGCAAACACCCGCCGGTTTCGCTCAGCTCCCCTTCACCCTGGCTTCGGCCCCCACCCCGCCCCAGCGGTGCGAGATGCCGCACTCTCCCGACTGCACACCGTCCACCCTCGGCCCGGAGTAAAGTGCTTCCACTCGGCACCAGGGGCAGCAGCTTGGGTACCCGCCCTTCTCTCACGATCCCGGCCAGAAAACTCCACTTCCCGGATTCCGGGCCACTCTCTCCCGCCCCCTCCCCGGGCGATCCAGCAACGCCGACCCGGTGCCAGCTGGGTGCCCAGCCCAGCTGCGTAACCCCCAACCCTCTCCAAGCCAGGCCCGGGAAACAGATACCAGCTTCCTCTCTCTTGCCCACTCGGGTTCCCCACATTCAGAACGCACCCCTCAGGCACACAGAGACCGAAAAACTCCCACCCCGCCCTCCCCTCAAGCCACACCGCCAGCCCCAGACGGGCCTGAAGGGCCCTCCTCCCCGAAGACGGACAGGGACCACGAGCGGCTGCCCCGCTCCCCGCACCCGCACCGCCCCGGGGTCCTGGGCCCGGGAGGACAGACCCGCGTGGCCCCGAATGGACACCTCCCCCCCACCCGGGGCCAGACTGTCTCTGCGACCAGCGCTCGCTGCGGGACCCGGAGTCAGGAGGATCCGGTGCAGCCCCTCCCGGGCGGGCGGGGTCCGGCGCGGTGGGGCCGGGGCACTCACGATGGTCACGCTGGCTTTGCGCAGGTCGCGATTCTCCTCCTGCAGCGCCTTGCACTTGAGTTTGTAGGTCTCCAGCTCGATCTTGAGCACCTTGTTCTCCTGCTGCAGCGAGGCCAGGCGGTTGGTGAGCTCCTCCAGGCGGAACGGCGAGATGACAATGCCCCCCGACTTCCCGCCGCCGCTGCCCCCGCCGCCGCCGCCGCCGCCGCCGCCCGAGGTCGCCGAGCAGGACGACTGCATGGCGGCCGGGCCCCCGCCGTGGCCCCCGGCCCCGTCCGTGTCGCTCTCGCTGGCGCTGTCCGCCATGGCCGCGGCGCGCTGGGGAAAGGAGGAGGAGCAGGCGCGGGGAGGCGGCGGCGGCGGCGAGGGCTGGGCTGCGAGCGAGTGGGCGCCGGTGAGCTCTGGGGAGCGCCGGGCTGGGCGCCTGGCACCAGGGCGCAGACTCCGAGCGGCGGCGAAAGAAAGAGAGGGAGCTTCCCGCTGCCAAGGGACCTTCTCCGCCGGAGAACAGAGACCCCGCCCGGGCTCAGCCAGTACTGCACCGGGCCGCGCGCCGCCCAGGCCTGGCGCGCGCTAGGCCGCCCTGCAAAGCCCGTCCGAGGCCGGGACCCACCCGCCGCCGCCCCGCGCCTGGCGGCCGGCCGGGTACGCGCGGCACCGCGAGGGCGGGGGAACCGCCCCGCGCGTCGGCGCACGTGCTCCCGCGAGGGCCTCCGAGCCCCGACCTCAACCCGCGGCGGCCGGCCTCTTCCGGGCTCGCGCTCGCCCCGGGGAAGAGGAAACCCGAAGCCCCGCCGGCTCTGCAGGTGCTGGGGACACGTGGAAAGGTCAGCCTGGCTCGGGCATCCAACCCCAGCCGTGCGGCGGCCCCGTCTTCCGCCGGCTGTGTCTGCGCGTGTCTCCCTCTATCTGTTCCCCGCACACACGCAGCTGTGTCTTCTCCCTGAGCAAAGGGCTGGACGGGGAAGCTTCGGATGGAGCTGAAGAAACAGAAAGTTCCCCGCAATGGGCCCGAATGGGCTGAAAGAGCAACCGCCACGAGTTAGCCTTGTTAAGAAGGACACGCCGCGATCTAATAAGCTCATAAAGCACCCTGTGCTCCATTGTTTACATAAGGTGCAACTTTTTTTTTTCTCTTTGCATCTTGCACACATTTCCAGCACATGTAATGCAACGGGATTAAGACACATTCGTCTAGTCAAACAGAAGTATTTTGTGGAAGAGGTGAAACACATCGTAAATGCCAAATTTTCCAGAATAACTGCAGACCTACCATTATACAAATGGTCTTGATTGATTAAGTGGGAGAATTCTGCTGTCTCCTTGCTCCCTTGTAGACAAAAATAAAGCAGATTAATTACTCTAATGGAGTACAACTCAAAGTCCCAGCTTTGAGGCATAGATACTCAAATATTTTGCATCCCCAAGAAAGGCTTGCAGGAAATGGTCCCTGCAGGTGAGACGATTCTAAACATTTTAGCCTGTTGACACAAGTTTTCACTTATGTATAAAAATTGGAACGTGAAACTGACCAGGCTACTTTTATTATCTAAGTTTAGCCGACGGAAAAACAAACACATGGAAACAGAAAATAGAAAAAAAATTTTTTTCACTTGTTTTTAACTGTTGCAAAGGTGTAAAAAGTGTTAGCAAGAATGAAGAGTTGGCTTACATGATTTAGATTCCCACTCTCCCATTATCTGTAAACCTAAATTTTATGTGGGGATTAAACTGTTACTCAGTGCCTTACAGAAACCAGTATCTTAGAATAAACTAACACCAAATGTTCCCAATGGCACCATCTTTTACCAAGACGGGTGCTTCTAGCAAACAGTGCAGAAATGCCAACTGCACTGAAACTCCAAATTTCTGTTAGGTATTAATGGTGTAGTACCAAAGGACTTCTGACCTCAGTCACTGTTGGTGTTAACAAAGGAAAGAACAAAGAGTGCTTGAGATTAGATAGATCCAGTGTAATAACTGTGTTACAAATGCTCCAGTTTAATTTTTAGTGAGACTTATTTCTCTGCCATCTTTCCTTTTCATATCTGTTACTTGAGACAATCAGGTTGTTGATTTGGAAAATGCTTCTGGCAAACTCACTTGCTGGGTGAAATGGAAGAGAAAGGCTACCAGAGGAGCACTAGAGTAGAAAAGTCAGACCTAACAGCGTTCGGTCCACTTTATTCAACACTGTGATGGAGTGGGCCTGGCTTCCATACTTCACGGGTTTATTGTTCCTTCCCCTAGTATCTCATAACTTCCACTTTTAGAGTTTATTGCATCAGGAACATTCCTTGGAGGCAGAGCAGGGGGCAAATTAGCTCTCTGAGCTTTATCACTAAACTGCTTTAGAAAGCAGCCTGAAAGTCTCAAGTCAGCAGAGGGGAGGAGTTTGAAGCGCCTGGATTTCTTAAAGGGCCCACGTCATGGTAAACTTAAGAGTGTATTGGTCCCCAATCGGATTTGCAGGAAATCTGCATTTTGACATGGTACTTGTAGACAATAATCGTGTTTGAAAGACTTTAAAAGGAAAATCATCTTCTAAAGCTTCCCTGCTGATACAGATGGGAATAAATTGGGGATTTTTTTTTCACTGTGGTTTTTATTGTTATTGCAAAGCAGAAGCATGTCTAATTTTCTACTTCTTCTAAAAGTGATTTCCCTTATAAATAGACCATTTATCACAACACTGGTTCAGTAATAGCATTACAATGGAAACACCAGTTACAAAACCAATAATATCATTATAAAACTCCTTCTCAGCTTTCATGAAGAAGTGAATCAGAAGAATAGATAGTAGTATGTACTGCCCGGAGGAAGAAGGGGCAAATTTAGATAATCACCTCCATTGGAAGACTAATGAAATTTAGCTTTGCCCTAAATTTAAGTCACAAAATTTTATGAACAAAGAAAAAAAAAGATCCCTTGTAGTACAACTGTAAGGCACAACATCAAAACGTGTGTTTTTCTAAGGCTCTATTTGCAATGATATACTCTGTAGCTTAAAATTTTAGTGTTAGGAATTGTAAAAGAAAACAGCATAAGTCAGAGGGTTTTTTGTTTTGTTTTTGAATTTTTAATGGCTAGAAGTAAATTGCTATACACAACTGGCTTTGTTAACATCAGAGCCCAGTGATTGAATGGCTTCGGTATACACTGTGAGGTTTTTTAAAGAATTTGAGGAAGCCAAAAATGAGCTGGCTATCACAGTGTCCGAATTTGGGTGGAAATGCGGATTGTGCTGCTGTGGGGATAGCATTTCTTTACAGGTAATTGATAATAGTAATATAGCTTTAATTTAGAATTTGCCTCTAGTCACTGCATCTTGCAAGGGTTTTCTCAACATTGGTAAAATCAACACTTTGGGACCAGATAAATTTTTGTTGTGGGGAGTGGTCCTGCACATTATGTGTTTAGCAGTATCCCTTGGCCTCTACACCCAGTTGGACACAATCAAAAATATCTCCAGATATTCCAAATGTCCCATGAGGGATAAAAATACCTCAGTGGGGAACTTCTGATCTTACCCCACAGTTACTTTTCAGGTTAGAGGTAGTCCCATTTGGGGCTGGCTTTTCTGGCAACATATTGACTACAAACCACTGAGTCATCAAGAGAATTTCTCTCTCATTTCATAAGTCCAGTATCAACTAGCTGAGAGATCCTGGGCCCAAACAAACACAGTTACTCCTCCTATTATTGTTGTCTTCAGCCACTTTGTTTCTTCAGCATGCTTTTTCAATATATTGCTTATGTTAACATGAAGCAAATTGGCAACGCAACGTCCTATCCTGCCCAGTGATCCTGATTACAAAATTAGTTACATATCTCATCTTCTGTACTGTTTTTTACTGGTTCACAGGAATCAAAATAACTTGCACCCAAATGCCCATTAATTCTAGACTGGATAAAGAAGATGTACTTTTTTCTTTTAATAAAATGGAGTATTACTGTGCTATAAAAATGATAACCTTGAATCATTTATACTCAAATGGATGTACCTTAAGGACATACTAATAAGTGAAATAAATAGGTCACAGATGTGTAAATATCATATCTTTTCTCTGGTATGAGAAAGTGAGGATGTAAATGAGTTCTAGAATGCATGATAGATATTGTGAAATAGTAAATATTCAAAGGGAAATGGGGTTTAGGGGTAAGTAATGAGGGGAAAGAAAAAACATGATTGGAAAAAGGAAACAAAGCTTAGGTATTTAGGGGCAGGGCATTGTGGGGTGGGGAGGAGAAGGGGAAAAATGAGAATTAGGTCATCTCGTATACTGGTACAAATTCTCAATGTTGAGCATGATTGTGATGTATATATATAATGTACCAATGGCAATCTGAGGAATTAAGTCCTCCACTAAAGTAAATCAGATGATGATCAAGTAAGAATTTCAGCAAAAATTAAACATCTGGCCTATGTGTCTGGAGATTTGGCAACCTGTAAGACCTAAAATTTGTTCTGATTGAGACCATCTAGAATTTCTGACCGAAAGAAAATGCTTTTCACAGCCTATTTACTACACAAAAGAAATCAAAAGAGAATAAAGGAAAAAAATCCTCAGCAAAGAGGGAAATGAAACAGCATAAATAAGCACCAAACATATGCATTATTATTTGTGCCATAGATTAATATAGAAAAGTGACAATGAATAAATTATAAGTAAGTGAAGGAAAGTAGTAAGTGACCCTCACAAATATAATGATAAACAAAAAAAGCCAAGCACGAAAGAGAAAATGCTTTGACCATGGCTTGTATCTAGATGTTCCCCCAAAGCCTTATGCACTCGTAAGTAGAACATGTACAAGGTGGCAGGATATAAGGATATGAATGTGGATTAAGGGTGTGTGACATCTGGATTAGTCCCCTAATTGGATTAACACAGTTCTGGCATGGCTGACTGTGCTTATTGAGGAGGGAAGCTCAACCCTGAGTGAGGTGGCACCAATCTACAGGTTGTAGAATGGGCAGAATATAAGGAGAGAGAGCAAACGCGAGCCCACTGCTTGCTGGCTGCTGTGCTATGAGCTGGTTCTCTGCCCCGTTCCTCTGCCACCCCACCCAGCCTTGGAGCCAGTTGACCATGAACTGAAACCTCTACAAACTGTGAGCCAAAATAAACCTTCCCTCCTGTAAGTTGTGGGTGTTGGATATTTTGGTCCCAGCAACAAGGAAGATACCAAGACACTTTATGACTGTGTTTATGTATAATTCAAAAACAGACAAAATTAATCTACACTGTTAGAAGTCAGAATAATGATTCTCCTTAAGAAACTGTAGTGTTCTCTGTCTGGGTGCTTGTTACATAGGTATGTTCACTCATGAAAAATGTTGAGTTATATGTGTACTTATAATTGGCATACCCCTCTGTTTGGATATTGTACTTCAATATGATGTATGAGTCAAAAAAGGAGAGGAAAAGGGGAACTAAAAGCCAAAGAAGTAAGTCTGGTAGTTGAATTTGGAATAGCAACATTGTAGGTCTTGTTAACCATGAGCTTTGCTTTAATTTCCATCAAGGACACTAGTTAAGGCCTTGGGGCCATATGTGGCAGGAAAGTGTAACTAAGGTACCCATAAGATACAAGAACTATTAAAAAATTACACTCATATTGAATAGCAGAACTAGAAAGAAGGATTCTTGTTTTCCTACTAGACAAGAGGAAGCTTGTATGTCTTAGACTATTTATTTGAATGTCTACTTGGAAAAGTTATGTTCTAGACTCAAACTTTAAGTTACATGCTTCACATAAGTATCTCACACACCTACATGGTCCAGAAATCTCCAGGATGACATACTGTCTTGAAAACTGGCCAGGATGGGAATTTTTTGGGTTACAGAAATGTTCCATACATTGGCTGCACAAATGTGTACAATTATTAAATCTCATTAAACACATTTACAAAGGGTGAATTGTGTTCTATATAAAATATAAATGAAAAAATAAACTGATTTTAAAAAGTAGTTGGTGTTGAAATGATAATATTCTCCACTCCCTAACCAAAACAAGCATAATTTTCTGGAAGGACTCAGTTTCATGATAAAGATGGGCTTGCAATTGAAAATTACAAGATACAAAGATAAATAATCCTTTTTTGAACAAGAATTAACAACCAATAAACAGCAGAATAATATTCTCAAACTTTTAGTTAGTAAGTGTTGGACAGAGTTTGGTTTGGTAAAATTAAGTGTATTTAAAGTAGAACTAAAAAGCACAGGAGAAAAAAACATGGTCAAACTTAAATAGAACAGTAAGAATTAGGAATGAGCCAAGAAGGGTATCTAGAAATTAAAAATATAGTTTGCTAAAACCCACTACCCAGTGATGAGGAATATGTTTGTAGCATTAAAAAAAAAATTCAGTTTCCTGCAGCAAAAAAAAAGAAACACACCAGAGGATTATGGGATGAAATGATTGCAGCATTTTCACTTGAATAGGGTAACTCTAAGCAGAATATTGGAAAGCAGGGATCAGTTGTGGATCAGACCTTAACAAAAAGTGGAGAAAATCTAGTTATTGAATATCCTGTTAAATTTTACCTAAGAAGCAGGAGTGTTAAAATTATAATGCAAGCCAGGCGTGGTGGCTCATGCCTGAAATCCCAGCACTCGGGAGGCAGAGGCAGGAGGATTGCTGAGTTCCAGGCTTGCCTGGGCTACATAGTGAGCTCAGGGCCAGCCTGAACTACAAAGTGAGACCCTGTCTCAAAAAAAGAAAAAAAAAGTTATCACTAATGAAATAGTCATTCATACTAGTCATCAGTGGGATGCTTTGACTACAGACTGTCCTTCATGTCTCATTCTACCACCAACAAGGTGTAGTCCTACCAGATCACTGCTTTTACTCTATTAGCATTGTTTTTGTCTTAGTATCCACATTGCAGAGACAAAATACCTGACAGGCAAAGTTAAAGAAGGAAAGCTTCATTCTAGCTTCTCATTTATAGAGTTTCAGTCCACAGTCAGCTTCCAAGGCAGGGTAGCATGACAGAGGGGTATTGCAGAAGACAAACAGTTCATGACAAGGCAGGCAGAAGGCAGTAATAAGCAAGCAACAGCAGAAAGCCTTCCTTTTCCTTTTATTTCATCCAGGCCACAACCCTTTTGGGTGGTGCTATCCATAGCAGGTTGGGCCTACCTATTGACTATACCCAGAACTATAATAAACAAATTCCACTAAACCGATACTACACACTTTTAATCCTAGTACCACACCCTTAATCCACAGTCACACCCTAGATCAAACCACCTAAAAAAAAAAAGCCCCACCTAAAAACACAAGAAGCTTTGGTGGGACATCTTCTTTCAGACAGCATAGCCCAACTACCACCTACTACCTGAAAAAATTTTCATTTTATTAAATGACAAAAATTTGAAACCCTCACAATTAACACTACTAGCAAGCTATTGTAATAGATTTATGTGTATATAATCTGCACCAAATGATTATAAAATAAAAAATATTTTCAGGGGCAAATATACCAAAATTGACAATGAACTGAGTCACAAAGCATGTTCCAACAAAGAACATCTCCTAGGTACAAGCAAAATGCTTTAGTATATTTGTATGTTAACTACTTTAATTCTCACAACCACCCTTTTTGGCGGATACTATAAAATAATAATAGTAGTAGTAATAAGTTATTATTCCCCTGCTAAACATGAGGTAATCAGATGTCTCAGGCTAGTATAAATTAAGGAAATGATTCAAACTCATAAATTATTCAAACTGGTCAATTAAAAGGTGAAATTTAAAGTAACTGTACAGAAGTGCATATGTTTTTCTTGGTTTTCTTTCGGTATTTGTTTGTTTGTTATTTTGTGTTTTGGTGTAGCACTAGTAATAGAACTCAAGGCCTTGTACATCATGCATAGTAGATATTACATATAATGATTTTTCATAGATATATAAAAATATGAATGATGATTTTCAGATATTTTGACTTCTTTGAGGACTTGGACCAGATAATTTTTCTCTCATTCAAAATAATGAATTCCCTGAATTCTAACCTTGAATTCCTTGGATGTGTCTGTGAACATCATCTTAGAAGTCTCTGCCTTAAATCTCTCTTCTATGCCAAAACTAGAGTGAAATTTTTATTTATTTGTTTCTTTTAAAAATCAATTTTGTGGGCCGGAGGGTTAGCTCAGTGGTTCCGGCGCCTGCCTCGCCGAGTTCGATCCCGGGTACCACATATACTGCTGGGCGTGGTGGCTCACGCCTGTAATCCCAGCACTCAGGAGGCAGAGACAGGAGGATTGCTGAGTTCGCGGCGGCTTGCCTGGGCTCCATAGTTAGCTCAGGGCCAGCCTGAACTACAAAGCGAGACCCTGTCTCCAAAAAGCAAAAAAAAAAAAAAAAAAAAAAAAAAATCAATTTTGTTATAGTATTTTAACATGCAAAAATAGTATAAAATTTTTTTACATTTTACTGGTACATTATACATACACATCACAATTACACTCCACATTGAGAATTTGTACCAGTATATGACACAACTTAACTCATTTTTTCCCCTTCCCTACCGGTAGAGTGAAAACTTAAAAATATATAAATCAGAACGCATCACTCCCATACAGAAACCTCTGTAGTGGCCTCTTTTTTTTCTTTTTTTTTTTTTTTTTTTTTTTTTTGAGACAGGGTCTCGCTTTGTAGTTCAGGCTGGCCCTGAGCTCACTATGTAA
>PVIC010001413.1:0-92174 GCA_004025085.1 Thryonomys swinderianus | reverse complement strand
CTCTTTGATTCATTGATTCTTTGTATTGTTCTCTTTGTCTCCACTGCGTTAATTTCTGCTCTGATCCTTATAATTTCCTCTCTAGTATGTGCTTTGGGTTTGTTTTGCTCCTCTTTTTCTAGTTGTCTGAGGTTCATCATTAGATTGTTTATTGCAGTTTGCTCTATTTTCTGAGTGTAGGCATTCACTGCTATGAATTGCCATCTCAGAACTGCTTTCATTGTGCCCCATAAATTCCTGTATGTTGTGCTGGGGTTTTTGTTCAGTTGTAGAAACTGTTTCATTTCTTCTTTGATTTCTTTTGTGGCCCATTGATTGGTTAACAGAGTGTTGTTCAATTTCCATGTGTTTGTGGGGATTTGGAATTTCTTCTGCTGTTCAGCTCCAGTTTCAAGGCACTATGGTCTGATAGTATGCAGGGGATAACTTCGATTCCTTTCCATCTACTTAAGCTTGTTCTATGGACTAGAATGTGATCTATTTTGGAGAATGATCCATGAGCAGCTGAGAAGAAGGTATATTCTCATTTTGAAGGGTGAAAAATTCTGTAAGCATCTAATAAGTCTATTTGCTCCAAAGTTTGATTTAGCTCAAGTATTTCCTTATTGATTCTTTTGTCCAGTTAATCTGTCAATTTGTGACAATGGAGTACTAAAATCCCCTACTACTATTGTATTCATGGATAGCTGGCTTTTCATGTCCAGTAATGTTTGTTTTATATAGTTGGGTGCGTTAGAGTTTGGTGCATAAATATTTATGATTGTTATTTCTTTCTCTTGGATAGTTCCTTGTACAAGAATATAGTGTCCTTATTTATCTCTTTTAATCAGTTTGGGTTTGAAATCTATTTTATCTGCAAACAAGATAGCCACTCCTACTTTTTTGCAGTTTCCTGAGGCATGGAGGATCGTTTTCCAACCTTTTATTTTCAGTCTATGGGTTGCCTTCTGAATTAGGTGTGTTTCCTGTATGCAGCAGATTTTAGGATCTTGCTTCTTGATCCAATCTGCTAGTCTGTGTCTTTTAATTGGCCCATTGAGGCCATTGACATTAATGATTATGACTGATATGGACATATTCAGAGCTGCCATGTTTCCTGGTTCTCAGTTCTTTTCTTCTTTGCTTTTCCCCTTTTCTATTTAGTTTCTTGTTTGCCCCAATGAATTCACTCTCCTGGGTCTCCTGGGTATGGAATTTTCTGTGTTTTTTTTCCAAGATGTTCGTTAGGATGTTTTGGAGTGCAGGTTTCATATTTGTGAAGTTTTTCAGATGTTCTTTATCATGGAAGTATCTTATTTCCCCATGTATTCTGAAAGATAGTTTTGCAGGATACAAGAGTCTAGGTTGGACCTTGTTTTCCTGCAATGCTTGATATACTTCCCTCCACGCTCTCCTTGCACTGAGTGTTGTGTTGAAAAGTCTGCTGTGATCCTAATGGGCTTCCCTTTGTCGGTGATTTTTCTTCCTTTCTCTCACTGCTTTCATTATTTCATTCTTTTGTTATACATCTGGAACCTTGATAATTATGTGTCTAGGTGTAGATATTTTTATGTCACGGTGTTTTGGAGTCTAATAGGCCTCATTTATCTGTATGTTTATATCTTTTCCTGTGAAGTTTTCTGTTGCTATCTCTGACAATAGTTTTTTTATGTGTTTTACACTGTCTCCTGCTTCCTCAGTGACTCCAATCAGTCTTATGTTATTTATCTTTGAGTCATCTAGAAGCTGTTGAATTGATTTCTCATGGTCCCTTGCTGTTTTCCATAGATTATACCTTTCCTGCTCATTGGCTGCTATGCTGTCCTCTAGGTCTGAGATTCGGTTTTCTGCTTCATTCATCCTACTGTGCAAGCTTTCATTCTCCTTCATCATTCCCTGGAGCTCTGCTTGAAGCTGTTCAAAAGGTCCCATTGCTTCTGCTATCTTGGATTCTATCATCTCACTGATCTCTTTTTTAATGATGTCTTTCACTGTGGACAGTATCTCTGTTTTGATCTCAAAGATGAGTTCTGATTTCCATTTTACTAGATCTGCTTTAGTTACCATCTCCAAGAGTCCTGGTGTTTGAGTTTCAGTTTGCCCTATTTCCCTTTTCTCTGAATTTCCCTGCGGTGGCGATCTTTGTGTCTGGTTTTTTGTGTATTTTCTCATTTGTACTCTTTCGTTGTTATTAATGCTCTTCTTTGTCTGACGACAGGGCAATGTTTGTTGTAGATCTCTTTCTATTATCTGGGGCCCTTTGGAAGCAGCACTTTCCTGGGGGGTCCTCCTTGAATCTGTAATGACCCTTTCGAGTTCTCACTTCTGACACATCATGGGAGGTATTTGAGCAGAACAATTACATCATGTTTGTTGCCATAATAGAATAAATGCCAATATCAGTATTAAACACAGTAAATAAGATAAAAAGCTTTGTTAAATTCTATTCTGGAGACTTTGAGCTTATGAGTTACTTCTACATCCCTATGTCAAAATTTAGAGTTAATCAGCAATGTGTATACAACATACAGATCATAAATGTAGTCCCTGAACCCTTTGGGGATAAAAGGTCACTGGGGAATCAGGGAGGTAGGGAGACAGGGGGAGAATGAAATAGGGTTATCAGATTTAGGAAGATCACCTAAACCCTAGAACCTCATATATGCCAGCGGGTACTACAGGAATAAAGGGCATGTGTACAACAGTACCAACTGTGTGCTGTAAGACCATTGGAGGCTTTGCACAGCTTCTTATAATAGTACAGAAGAAGAAATAGGGCAGCCTAAGAATCTTTTCCTTCTGGGTATTGCTTCTGACAGGAAGATAGGAGAGGGTGTGGGGATAAGAGGTGAATAGAGGGATCTAGCAGTAGATGGCAAAATAGAAGCTAGATTCCCCCCCCCCTTTTTTAAAAATCTTGCCTGGTGTCTCAGTGCGGCTCCAGGAGCACGCTTCCTGTGGAGGGACACAGGAGATGGCTCCGGCTCCTCTAGGGCTTGGGTCCTCACAACGCAACTCCGGGGTGGGGTTGGGGCCGGGCGGAGGCCCTCAGCCCTCCGTGGTGCGGCTGGCGCCCAGGGTCCGAACCTGACTCCTCACTGCACGGCTCCGGGAAGTCCGTGCATGCCGCTCCCTTCAGTCCGCCGGAAAGGGACAGCGTGGCCCGCAGCCCGGTCCGTCCGTGCGCACCGCTGCCTTCAGTCCCTGAACTACTTTTTTTATATACCTCCAGCTTTTTTTTTTCACTTCCATGAAATGACAATAGAGTTTTATGTTTTCTGCAACCATATATGGTGGTGGCCTGAAACAGAGAAAGAAATTCATTAGATATTAAAGGAGTCATCGCCACTTTATGAATTGAGATCCTCCTTACTTTTATTTGTGTGTGTGTGTGTGTGTGTGTGTGTGTGTATGTGTGGAACTAGGGATTGAACTCAGGACCTTACACTTGCTAGGTAGGTACGTGGCCGCACCACTGAGCTACCTCCTCAGCCTTCACCTTACAGTTTCTAAAAAATAAATACAAAAGTACAAATAAACTGAGGCCAGAGCCTACTACATCTGGCCTTATCCTGTTACTACCAAGATTCTAATTCCTGGTAGATTATGATATAAAGGAAGACATGTGAAAGCATAAAGATCAGTCTTTTAACAAACTGTACTGATCCCTTCTCTACCTAGTGTTTGGTGAAATAGTTCAGCGAAATGCCTCCACCGTAAGAAGACAGGTTTAACTTCAAACCTAACACTCTTTTCCATTTTAACTGAACATAAAATTGTATCTTTAAAGATCTGCAAGGAAGAAAGGCTTGAAACCCCTTGCACAAATTACTGTGACATACGTTTTTAAAGTTAACAATTTTATCTGCACCATACAGTATCTGCAAATTGGAGCTGATCTTCCTGTGAAAACAAGAAGGGATTTACACCCATAAATGAAAAAAAAAAGAAAAGAAAAATCTTTCAACTACCACATGTAGAACACTGAAAACTATGTAAGTAGTGGTTTCTATACAAATAGAAAGTACTAGTGATAGTTATGCATCTATAATTTGAGGAGCATAGTTTAATATCTACTTATTCTTTCCACACGTTCCTGGTAACAAGACTCTGGAGTGCCAGGTCCTGCTGGACCCAGGTGGCATACATGGCAGGGAACGGGCTCAGTGAGGATTGGAGTACGAGGCACACCCTGAATTATGCTGGCCAGTATATCACTTACCCCTTCACTGTTGCGATGAAAGTCTGTCACCCCATGAGGATCAGATCTGCCAGAATTTCAAAAGATGTCCCATCAGTAGATTCCATGTAAAATCTCACAATCACATTGGCAATTATGCATTTAAAATTAGTTTCGCAAGTCATATTTCACACATAGGTTGCTGTTCTTTAACCCCTAATATTTGATAGACACTATGAGATAAATCAAATAACAAATTGGGAGGTAAAGAAGAACTGAAAGAGGAAGGATCAGGAGCAATGGAAAACAGGAAAATAGGGTTTTCAAGGTATTCATAAAGGTCTAATCTTAATCTAAGTAAAGATGATCTGAAATACCAATGTAAATAACAGTATAAAAACACCGCACTTTATTCTTGGTTAAGACTTAAAGTTTTCTTCATTTCTGATACAAATATATATCTAGCTGATAAAGAGCATAAGCTTCTAGAAGCCCATGAAATTGTTTTTGTATACGGTGCGAGAGGAGACAAAATATTTTTTTGGTATGAATATACTATTGGCCTTTTACCACACAATAAAAAGACTGTCTTTTCCAAATTTTCACCAGTGCCATAATTGTTGTAAATCAAGTTTTCATGTATGTTTTTGACTACATAATATATGCCATTGTTTATTTAACAACTGGATCTATTCCCTAATTAGGGATCGAACTCAGTACCTTGCAGCTAGTAAGCAAGTACTGTGCCACTGAGCTAAACCTCTGACCCCCGTAATTTTTTTAATTGAATTCTTTATTGGTACAATTTATATACATCTTATAATCACACATAACATTGGGGAATTTGTACCAATATATGACACAAGTCAATTCTGACCCCCTGTAATTTTATAATAAGTCACACTTTCTAGTATTAGTTTTTTAACTTTGGAAGTGGTGTTTATTTTTTCTCCTTGAATGTCCTGACTATTCTTGACCCTGCTTAGTAACACATAAATCTTAAATGATCTCATTAGTTCTCAACCTGTGTGGGAAACAATTTGTCATAGACTAAATATGTATATTTAGAGATCAACTTTTAGTACATCCCTTCAGAGTAACAAAAGCGTAGTGTACCAAAAAGCACGTACAAGAATCATTATATCAGCAATCTTTGAAACAGACAAAATCTAGAGACAACCCAAACAAAGTGAAAAAATAAAAAAGAATGTACACTAGTGTTAATAAATTGTCTTAAATTTGTAGTGAATGACATACAAATTACGTGCTATATAAAGCACTGAAAATTAACTACTGTGATAAGAAACAGCACTATATGTTTCACAATATTGAATGAAAGAAACCAGACACATTTGAGTATAAATTGTATACAGACTTAGAAATTAGCAAATATGTTGGCGGCCATAAGTGCCAATATGTCAGTTCTCTATAGGGTGAATGGAATGACCAGGAGTAGAATTAAAGTGGTTATTTGGATGCTTGTGAGTATCCATTTCATGGAAAGTGGGTTAGTTACATGGGAGAATCCAATCAGTGGAAATTCCTCAAACTTTACATTTGCATTTTCCATACATTTTTCTATGTATGTTATATTCCAGGAGAACTTGTTTTGGTATATGGATGTGGAGCGTCAAGCTTCATACCTTCATTCTGATTCTGTATTGCTCATTTTTCTCCATAGAGAAAAGTCTGGAAGCCATCAGAAAGTCTGTGAGCCCAGATGTCTTCTTTTATAACAAACAAGGTCTTTGTGTTTTACAGTGCAAATTTATGTCAGGAGCCTAGGAGAATCTACAGAAACGCTTATCACTACTGTGAAGATGTTTCTTGCATGTCAGCTGAGCTCAGTACAACACAAGAAAGAAACTAGCGAGGAAAAAGCCAAGTAAGAATGGATGGTGCAGCCAGGCAGCACCACAAATTGTAGAATCTTAATCATGATTCATTTTTACTAAGAAATTCTTCTCTCTTTCCTTCCTCTTTTGTTGACCTTTCTTTCTCAAAATTAAAGACATACACTGATGTGGCATCTTCTAATGGAGCCAGGTTTTGTAGCAATACTTCAAGATTTCTAACCAACAAAGCTAGTGTTTTGGAAAATTGTGTCCAACTGTGCGTTGGTTTCAATAAACTCGTGGAGTTAATGGAAGCTGCCTGGATAGAGAGATTATGCCTGGGCCACAGAGCACCTCGCCATTAATTTTCAGTTATATCATCTGCTGATGATTCTCATGGTACTCTCTCAATCCTGCTGGGCATAGTCAAGGTAGCCAAGGTTTGGGATAGTACACGGCCTGTTTCATGTTGTGTGCGTGGTGAAATACAGGTCCCACTCCAAGATCAAGAGATGGAAGTTCTTTTCTGTTATTATCAAAGGACATTTACTTCTAAAGTTTTATTTTTAAGGAAAATAATATGAAGAAGTGTCATATAAAAAGCATCCACGTGAGAGGGGTTTGCATCCAGAAGCATTGTAAGGGAACAGCCAGGACCCTCCCTGCCCTGTCCACCCTTTTCTTCTTAGTTTCCATATTGGTCCTTTAGGAAAACATTACAGTACCTTTCCTTTGCTTAGGTTTCTCCCAGGACGCAGGGTCTGAGAAAGGAAGTAACAGGTAGGGACTTTACTTTCCTATGAGATCCCAGGGAAGAGGACTAAGGGACTGGACAGAAGAGAAAAGACAGGCCAAGAAAAGGATATGTCCCACAGCTGCTTAGCCTTGTAATTGGGTGAAATGATCCTTAGTACTTGGGAGAAACTAACTCCCAATTTTGTGACGTTTCCACAGTAAACAGGTTTGTTCTCAAACCCAATGCTACTTTCTATCTCAACGGAGTATAAAGTGATCTCTCTGGAGATCAGCAAGTGAGAGAGACTGCGGGTTCCTAGCCGCAAGGACTCTGTAAGGAAATCATACAACATGAGGCTTGGACAAGTGCCCTCCTGGGGGAGAAGCACAAGGTAGCAGCATCTGTTTACTGGCTACCTCTGTTGGTCAAAGAGCTCCTCCCTGGAGTGTTCGCTTCCTCACACTTCAGTCCCTCTCAGCGATGAGAGGGAGGTCAGCAGGTGCGCAGCGTTGGCCGCAGTCCCTGGTTCGGTTCCCTGAGACCTGCTGCACTGGGACCCACCACAAGCACCACAATCACTGGGTTCACTTGCCGAATGCGGATGCCTGAGCCTTGTCCAAGACGCGTGATATGCTATCACCTCAGCGGAGGTTCTGAAAGCCTCACTTTACGTGAACATCACTGCATGAGCCTGCAGAGTAAGGGTCACGGGACAATACTGAGCCTTCAGATTTGGAGCTCTGGTGGTTCCACACGGTGGTCAGTTGTTACTGACCTCAATATCCCAGCCCCGGGACACCTCTTATAGTCTCATCAGGGAGAGCGTGCGCTAATGCCGGGAACACAACTGGGAAGATGGTGGAGCCATTATTTAGGAAATAGAGTTACACTCACTTGTATTCTTCTAGGAAATCTTCTCTATTCCTTTTTAATGTTTTTTTTTTTTTTTTCCACACCTGGTTCAGCTTCAAGTCTTCCAGGCCTTGTTGAAATACTCTTGACATTTATGCTTGGGCACTTGAAAAGTTTCTTCTCTTTACACTATTAAGTATTGTATTGATTGGTTTTGGCCTGTATACTTTCTCCAGTTCTATTTTTTTAAAAGCTTTCTCACTCTTCAGGGTATTTCGGGTCTAAATATTGATCAAATAATTGTCGACACTATTATTTATAAAATATTTCCTCTCGGGTTTGGAAAGTAAGAGATTTTATTGCAGCTCTGTTCCAAAAGCCGCAGACTGAACCTGGGTGTTTGAACAGGGCCTGAAGCAAGGTTTGGCCAACCTTTCAGAGGCCGCATAACAAATAATCTTTATTTGCTTCGTCAGGTGCTGAAGGCCGCTAGAGCCCTCTGAAGGTCATTTCCGAGCCTTCCTTCCCTGCTGCGCACACACACCAACCTTGTGAGTCCCCTATGAAAATAAAAATCACCCCAGGAGGGATCATACCAAGCTATAATCAGTTAATACCTTACTTTTCAATTAACATTCTAGTAGGGATTATTTAAAAAGTCAGCCGAGACTAGGAATAAGAGGCAGCCAGGCCCTTAGAAAAAGTAGGTGGAAAACCAGAAAGATAATAGAAGGAAATTTTGACAATTCTGCTTAAAATTAGTAAGTGGCCAGGGTGTTCCCAATGAGCTGAAATTCCCTAATGCTCTGTCCTGTGGTCTAAAGGTACATGACACTGAAAATTTTGTTTTTAACCCATAAAGAATTCAGTTAAAAAATTGGGATATTTTCCATAAGAGACAAAGAATCCGAGCAGATTATTCACTTTGTTAGTAACATTACAGAAGTTTATGCTTTGTGGTATATAAATACAATGTACAGAGAGAGAATAAAGGGCCTAACAACTTCTATGTTTTCTTTAACTTTCCCTGGGTTTATTGCTAACACAACTCAAAGCAAGGGGTGCCCAGACTGGCAATCTGGGTGAAGAAGTTGCTATTCTAGTAAACTGCCAGCAGAGACCTCAGATGAATGATACTCTATTCCGGGCCAAATCCTACCATAAAAATAGCAGCATCTCCTCTCTTTGAAGAGATGAAAACTACTTGATTGTTCTAATTTCTATAAGTTATTGTGTGGACATATCAGGTGTGGAACTGGAACATCTGCCCTGCATGTTTTATTAATTACTTATATCACACTATTTGATGAGCTTATAACTTATAAAGTGTATAATATAATGAATAATAAACTCATTATTCAATCCAGATGTTGAACTTGGCCATAATATTTTCGTGTATTTATTTCCCTCTTCCCTGAAATCTTCCCCTCATCTTGCCTTATTAGTAACCATTTTTTTGAAGTTTGTGTTATTTCCTAGGCTATTTTTATAGTTTTGTCACATAAATATGCTTAAATGATAGATTAGCTGAGCTTGCTTTTGAGGCTTATATTAAATATATCACAGAAGACTTCTTCTTTTGCTCTTTTCCACATTGCATTGTATCACTAAAATCACCAAATTCAAATTTTGTTTAGCTATAGTAGTTCCATCAATCAGGAACACTCCACTAAATAACTATGCCACAACTGAATTATTTCTTTTTCTGTCAAAGGGAACCTATCACTTTCAGTTTGTTGCTGTTGTTACAAACACTCCTGAGTCAGAATTCCTACGTTACTACACCAGGGTTTCTTGACCTTGGCCCTGGTGACATTTGGGGTGAGGTAATTCTCTGTTGTGGGCAGTTCCTGTGCACGGCTGTGTCTTCAGCACATTCTAGCCCTCTACACAGCAGAGGCCAGGAGTATCGCCAAGGGATCTCAATTAAAAGTATTTCCAGATATTCCCAGCTATAGTTCTGTGGTCCAGAATCATTAACTTAGGGCTAAAGCGATTGTGTGAAGATGATATAGGAATGTTCCCCTTCAGGAGACAGTTTTTCAAAGTGTTTCTCAACATGAATGTAGCGTTTAGTGGCTACTGGCTTTGCCATCCATCCATTTCCTCTTGAACTCATGGAACTGTCAGATCTTTTAATTGGAGAGTTAAATAGGTGTACAATTATATCTTATTATGGTCACAATTTTTATTTCCTTGATTGTTAGTAATGATGAGGACCTTTTTAGAGGTGGGCTAGCCACATTTGCTTGCTCATCTACGAAGTGATTTGGCCTTTGTTGGATGCCATTTCTGTTGGATGAGCTGTAGACATTGATTTGTAGACATCATTTACCTATTCTGGATATTAATCCGTTTGTTAAGTGAATTATGAATATCTTTCAGCTTGCTATTTGCTTTTTAATCCTCTTACTGTCAAATTTAGTAAACAGAACATTTTAATTTAAATATGATTGAATGTATTTTTTAAAATTCTTGTTCAGAGTTTTAAAATTTTTGCCCTGAGTCATTTACTCATATTTTTATCCTATGTTAGGGTGTAGCAAAACTAGTTCCAGTGTGGGTCACTCTTCCCTGACTTGTTAAGCATGGGCCACACCAGCTGCTGGAGGTTTAGCACTCGGGGCCAGACTGAGTGGATGCCCAGGGTGGAGGAGTGGACACATCCAACAAGCAGCGAACACACACCTGTTTGGACGGTGGCCTGGGAGGTAGGGCCTCCAGTTCTGTGACCCTCCAGAGGACTGCGGGTTTATGAGAACTTGAGCTAGGACACAGACTCCAAATCCTCATAATTCTGACCCCTTCACAACTGAGAGAGGTAGAAAATCTTTGATGTCATTTCTAGCTGCTAAGTTTTGGAAGAATTTGCTATACTGCAACAGATATCTTTGCAACCTGTTCCTCATTTGCTACTGACTTCTGACTGTCAGCATATCACTTGAGAACTTTGGTGGGAATTCCACAGTTCAAAAACTGGGATGACTTTCTTTCAAATTGGGTGTGTTTTTCACACATGGTTTTTGGGATCATAAGAGAGTAAAATAAAAACAGAAACCACATACACACACACACACACGCACACACGCACACACACACACAAATTTTTTTTTCACCTTTAGAGCCAGTTCAGGAGTCCTGAACTCAACTTCCTTACTTTGATGTTTGCTCAGAATTCAGTATCCAAGAGCAGGGCCAGTATCCCCGCTCTTCCTTCGGTTACCTCGGAGCCTCCTGACCTTTGAATGCAATGTTCCCAGTGTCTCACTGAAATGCACGTAGCAGGGGCTGGAAGAGGACGTTTGGAAATCTCTGCTCACTCAAATGCAAATAATTTCTCCTTGGAGACCGCCTTGCTGTGTAACCTTGTGATAGGTCTTCTAACACCTAGAAACACATAGCAAAAATGATTTTATGAAGGCTTCCTTGCGTAGAGGTGGAAGTAGGCAGATCTTTTCCACTACACTGATGTCTATTAACATTTCTCCTTTGTGGCACCATGAGATTAAGTAGACAAATTTCTTTTAAGCAATTATTAACTTGCTCCCGGAGCAGAATAAACTGGATGACTTTAAATATTCCTTCAGACATGAGAGTCCATAAATTAGATCTCGTTCTTTGATCTTTGCAATTTGACGTAACTTAAACTATTTAGTTTGCCAAGTGCCAACGTTTCAAGCCTCTGAGCAGTTTTAGTTGTCCCAAAGTAGGATTTCCGGAAATCACTAACTCAGGAACCTGACGGAAGATGGAGACTGCTTCTGGCAATAACACCCATCCCTCATCTATGTCACCAGCTGTAAAATGTAGAGATGGTTGGAGATCGACATTTTATCAGCATCTTTTCTGGATTCCATACTTTTGAAAATATCTGTAGATAGTCTCCATTAGCAACGGACAGAGAAACATCAAATGGATACTTTGCGGACACCGAACTGCTGAGAAGATGGGGAGAGAAGGACCCGATTTCCAAATCCCCAGTTAAGGAGCTCACCTTTCACATTGCATCGCTTTTTGCCTTTGATGACTCTCTCACGACCAATGAAAAGGTCTGTGATATGACAACATTTTCCAATATCTGTTGCTGTAATCTGTACACTGATAGACTCTACAATTCATATGTTGGAATCTAAAGCTCAGTGTGGTGGCCTGAAGAGGCGGGACCTTCTGGAAAGTAGTCAGGTTCAGAAACTGGATCAGTGCCTTCAGGGGGGAGCCAAAGGGGTCCCCTTCCTTTTAGCCATGTGAAGATACAGCAGTGTCCTCACCAGAAACTGAACCCGCTTGGCCCTTGATCTTAGACCTCACAGCCTCCCAAAGCATAAGGGAAATTTTATGCTGTGCATAAATCATTCTGTCTTCAGTATTTGTTATGGCAGCTAAAAAGAGTAAGATATTTACTTACCAGTTTACAAATTAACAGGGAAGGGTATAGAGTTGTCGGAGATAAGAATGGGACGCTGGGATGAGGTGAAGAGAAGAAAGGCGCCACTGATAAAAGATAAAGGACAGAAAATCCAACTTCGCTAAGTTACGAGATTGCTCAAAGCCCAACTCTGGTTTCAGAGAGGGCTTTTTAGTGGTTCAAAATTGGCTGTGTGTGTGTTTGTATGTGCGTGTACATGTGTGTGTGCTTACACCGGTAAAACAATAAGCAAGAGTAATTCATTAGCAGTTTTGTTCTGTTAGAGGCATTCTTAAATAAAAGCACAATTTCTTCTTATGCTTTCAAAGGAGAGTGGTTTCTCCAAAGTGAAGGCAATGAAGTGATTGGGGTATTGGCCTACCGGGAAGGCTCTGTACTAGCTGGGTGAGTGCTGATCGCCGGCAGCCCAGACCATCACGTGGCCTGCCCTGTGAGCAGCGTCTCACTGTGTCCCCAGGAATCTCGCGGGACTTCTGTGGGAGGTGGCAGCGGGGAGAAAGACAGCCACACCCCCCTCATACTCTGGCGCTCTGCAGTGTGACACTCAGCTCCTGAGGGCACTGGCAGTGACTAGGGTGATTCAATGTCCCCTCATTTCGCTGCTGGCACTTTCTAATACAAACCACAAATTCTCTTGATTTTACCATTTTCTATATCAAAACCGGAAAGCTGGGGAAGGAAGATTGTAAGGAAGGTTTCACATTAAGAATGCTGGTGACAACAACCTGGTGATTTTTCAGTCAATCAGGATTTTTTTTCCTTGGGAGAAAATATAAAGTAGGTGGATAATTATTTAGTTGAGCTTAAAATGTTTCTTCTGCATGAGTTCCAGAGAAAATGAAGATGCTTTTGTTATTAGCGAGGTAATGAAAAGAGGGCATGAGGTTCCAGGTAGATAGGGGAATTGGAGAGGGGGTGGAGTTGAGGGGGAGTTTTTCAACTGTGATGTTAAGGGAAGGAGGAAATGAAAAGAGGAGAAAGGGAGTAAGTTGCTTTAAAAAAAAAAAACCTTACAGAATTTTGTAGAGAGGAAGCTGAAATTTACTGAAGAGAGGTAGGTTTAAAGTTACCATCAGAAAGAGTGAATTCAAACCTTGGCATAATGATTTTTTTCTTATGAAATATTGAATATCTAATGCCATGCAACTTTTTTTTTTTTTTTGAGACAGGGTCTCGCTTTGTGGTTCAGGCTGGTCCTGAGCTCACTATGTAGCCCAGGCAAGCCTCAAACTCAGCAATCCTCCTGTCTCTGCCTCCCAAGTGCTGGGATTACAGGTATGAGCCACCACGCCTGGCTCATGCAACTGGTTTTTGATGAAATAAAAGGCTTTCGAGGAGCAGAGGGAAAAATCATTTGTACCATTATGCATATATACATTTTTATAAATATTTCCTTGGCTGCTAAAACCTGGACTCAAGAATCTTTCTAGGTCCTTCTGAGGACAAATGCAAAGGCTTAAGCATTTGAGTGCAGAGGATTCTTGACTTATAAACTTAATTCATTCCCGAAGGCTTGGGCTCCTCTACACAGCCTTCAAAATCTCTCTTGCCTACAGACAGATCTCAGTGTCCTTAGAAAGACACTGGCCCAGGATTTCTCAGTTACCCCACACAGGAAGGTGACTGTCATGTTCCTTCTAGAACTCTTCAAGGGTGAAATCTGTATTTCAGACCATCTGGAAGCACAAGCCACCTGCATTCAGGTTGTAATTCAAGACTTTGGTCATAAATTAAAACTAAAACTTCAGTCATAACCCAAGTTATTCGTATATCAAGCCAGTCATAACTCAAGAGTCCACTATATATACAAATCAAAGCAACACTATGCAAATAAATTTGTTATCTCTAACACATAAAGGAAATATTTGTCACTTGGTAAAGGCATGTATTACCTTGTATTTCTTTTTTAACATTTATATTAATGCATAGAATTATGAGATGTTAACACTAGAATGAATCAATCCATCTCATCTCCAAAGGTGATTTACTTTACCTGTGTACCTATGCTTACCTAAAATCTCTGTTTCCCATTTTATTTAGAGTTTGGTGAATCTTGAAGTGGGTGAAGTCACAGATTCTATAATTCTATAATTCACATTCTATAATTCCAGGTCTGTTCTCCTGCTTTTAATTCAGTTTATGACATGTATCTTTTTTCATATCTAATGTATCTGAAACTTCAGTGTGTCTTCCACTTGACATTTTATAATCACTGTCACAGAAAAACTGGCAGGATTTTTGGGAGTATTCTTAAAAATGATGCATTTGACAGTGGGGGTTATCTCAGGTTACTGAGATATACATTAAAATATGAGCCCTAAAAATACCAAACTCAGCTAATGGCATCACCTGTCATCCAGTCTGTCTAAACCCAACTTAATTCATATTACTAGGCATTGCTGAGCAGTAAATGGAGCCTGAATCCCAGGAGAGTTTAGTTGCTGTGGGTACTATAAGAAATTCTTCTTTTCTTTTTGTCTGAAGACACTCTACATGATCTCAGGCCTCAGTATTGAGCAAGAAGCAAATAATTTATTGCCAAGATATTCTGAGGCAGGAATGTAAAGTTGGGAATGAGACAATTCTGAAGTCTAAATGTATTTAATTGTTAATTCATGGAGGATCAGTTGAATTCCCACATATTATGTTATTAGGGATTAAATAAAAAACAGGAAGTCATATCTACCCTCAAGGAATAGGCTACTGAACAAAGTTTGGCAAGAGGGTCTCTGGGGTAAGTGGAAGGAATTGCACAGAGGATTGTAAGTTACTAGAAGAGGCTTCTTAGGAAAGGGATGTCTGTACTGAGAACCACTGGGCAAACAGACTTAGCCATGAGTCAGATAGGAACAGAAAAGAACAGTTAAAGAAAGGAAGCAGCTTGTTCAATGACCTGTGATTCACAAGAAGAAGAAGAAACACCAGCTACAGATAACTAAATCTATACTGTGATGACATCCGGTTTTCTAAATTAATTCTTGATTCTGCAAGCATTTTCGTTTCATCCAAGCTAAACTTGGCCAGACGTTAGAGAATTATAAATAGGCCTAGCACTACTTTACCTATATAAATCTTGAAATTCCAAAATGAAGGTACATAGCAAATAATTAGATAATATAGTTCTAAGGTTAGCACCACGGTCTTCCCAGTCCTCTCCAAATCTTTAAACAAATCTCCACAACAAACTCATCTGTTTGACTTAGCACATTTTTTTACTTCTTCCCTTTCTCAGTCTTGGTGAATAACCCTACCTTGTCAAACTCCAGATCTTGAGATATTCCTAAATTGACTCTGCTATCAAGGTATATCCTTTTGATTTCTCCCCAACTCCTTCTTTAGCTATGCAGACTTAATAAGAGAACCCCAATGTACATGAGGCATACTGACAGAGTCAAAGAAAACAGATAATGGTGCCATGGAAAGGGTTGTAAATGGGGACAGCCTAATGTTACCCTTATTTCAACCCTGCCACACGTTTTGGAGGTGCTGGAGATCAAGCCCAGGGATGGCACATGTTCAACAACTGTTCTATCCCCCCATTACTTCCCCAATCTTATTTTTTTTCCCTTCTGAAGAGCCTTTCTTCTGTGGATACTCATTTCCCAGGTTTTATGTGAGGCTGACCTATTTCACAACTACAGGGATGGGCATCTATGCATTTGTCACCAATTAGGGTACTATATGAAGCATTATAAAAAAATTACAGTGAATAGTTGAACTTTAAAAATTATTACAGTAAGATGTATTGGCATTAATCCCTTTAAAAATGTTCTCCTTTCACGGAAAACTCACCCAGTGATTCTTACCCCTTTCTGAAGTAGTTCCAGAAGTCCTCTTTCCTGAATGTCTTTAGTTGTGCTCTTGAGGTCCTGAATCAATTCAAATTTTCAAGTTTTCATGACAGGTTGACTCTGTGGAAGAGTCAGAGGTCACATGGTGTCAGCTCTGGTGAACTAGGTGGGTGAGCACACACCATCATGCTTTTGTGAGCTTGCCATTTTTTGGACGGTCCTTGGCAACTGTATGCAGTGTTTGTGATCACACCTCTTAAAGACACACTACACAGACCCAGAGTTGAGCTAGAATCGAAGACAAGAGGGCCAGTTAGCCAATTTAATGGAAATTTATTGTTGCCCTGCTTGACATTTTGTCCAAGGAATGGCATGACCCATTATGCCTACAACTGAGAAAGAACAAAGAGGCAGAGTTTTAAGTCAAAGGAGAGAAACAAATGTATTTCCAATAAAAGAAAACTGGTTCCTTGAAAACAGTTTGATGTTCTGAGTTGCTCCTAAATCAGAAATACCTCTAGAGTTCATCATCATGTCAGCCTTTCTGCTTAAACCCAGTTGAGTCAGGATTCTGTCACCTACAGCTGGGAGAGTCTTGAACAAAAAAGTACTTAATAGTAAAAAATGTATCGGTAGTCTGAATCCTTGGAAATGTGTATAGGTCATTGAGAAAAGATGAACAGAGGAAATATGTTTATTTTTCTCTGCTTTCTGATATAGCTGGTCTTATCTTTTCACACTCTTGAGTTTTTGAGATAGTTCCAATTTTTCAAGCAATTCTCTATTACAAGAATACTTAGGAAGACAGGACATTTTCAGAAAGTAAAATTTCTAGGCATACTTGAACCAAAATTCTAGTCTCATTGAATATAACATGATTTATTTTGCCTTGTTTGTGTTTTTTAGTTTCTTGTTTCCTCATTCCTCAGGCTTTCTGAAGTGTGGTCCTGTTGAGATGATATAAGTGAGGTCCAAACTGTATAATAGGTGCTGTATCATAGGAATGAAATATTCAAAGGGGAAGGCAGACTTGGGGGGGCACTAGGGGAAGCAAATAAGGGTAAGAAAAACCTTTATGGTACACAGGAAAAAGCAGAAATAAAGCTTATGTATATGGGGGATGGGAGGTTGAAAGGTAGAAGGGGAATAGGAAAAAAAATCAAGATATATCATGTACAAGTATAAATTCTTAATGATGTGATCATAATGTATTCCTATAATGTGTCTTTAAACACCATAAAGGAAAATAAAAGAGGTGTAGACTCTCTGGTTTTCATGCCAACTCATGGATTATCTCCTCCCTCCATATCTCTTTCTATTTATACTGTCACAACTCAAGAGGACAGACATACATTCTTCCTAAATGTCAAATTCTTCCAAGGCCTTATTCATCAAACAGTGATGTGCTAAGTAAGTCTAAAGAGTCCTGCAGCTTGACAGCATCCAGTTTGAGAGACTCAAGCACTCATATCTCTACAGATGATCCCTGGGAGCTGGGTACACCCCACTCTAACTTTCTTCGTGCACAGTATGCCCTACCAGTGACACTCGTTTGTGAAGAGAGTTTCTGTCATTCTCTAGTTTATGTCCTTCTCTAAGAATTCTTACCTTCTGAGCTGATTGGACTGATAGAATGAATGTGAGAAAAAATTGCAGTGGCCCAATTAGTAAACACTTGGGAGTATCTCTCTGAAACACAGACACATCATATTCAACTTGATTGACGGCCATGGCAATCATGGTAGCACAAGAATGGATCCAGAGCCTAACTTTGAAACAGTGGTCTGGAACGTCTGTCAGGATCCAGGATTTAATCCTTTAATTTCTGCATCATTAGGAGATCACAAGAGTCCTCAGATCAGGGCCAGGACAGTGAGGCTGTAGGACTCGAGGAAGCAGTTATTTAACAGCTCGCTAGAATGACTCTGTATTTTAGTAGCCACGTAACTGGCAGCTCTGGCTGCTCCCAATATCTTGGAATTGACACTTGAGCCGAAACCTTCAGATTATAAGAAAACTCTCTTTCACATCTGCTGCATTTGAGCTGTGGTGGAGCCAATGCTCAGCAGATGTTTGATAAACTTCAAAACTGCATTTAGGCTTCTCTCTTCAGAGAGGTACCAGAAGGGGAGTGACAGGCATAAAAGGAAGTGGAAAACAAAAGAATGTGATAACCACGAAACAATTTTGCGAAAAGCAAACCATATACAGCAAAAAAAAAAAAAAAAAAAAAAAAAGATATTTAAAGAAAGGAAGGAGACTTGTGCTTATTGGTGACCTTTAGGGGAAAATTCTTTTTTTTTTGAGACAGGGTCTCGCTTTGTAGTTCAGGCTGGCCCTGAGCTCACTAGGTAGCCCAGGCAAGCCACTGTGAACTCAGCAATCCTCCTGCCTCTGCCTCCTGAGTGCTGGGATTACAGGTGTGAGTCACTACACCCGGCATTGTGGTATGTGATTACTGGGGACTGAACTCGGGACCTTGAGCTTGCGAGCAGATGCGGGAACCACTGAGCTAAAGCCCTGGCCCAGGGGAAAATTCTTGGGAGCTGAAAGCAGAAGAGGACTAAGATGGAAGGAGGAGAAGTGGAAAACGGAAAGTGTCACACAACGTTCCTCCGGTGAGGCATTACAGGAAGAGAAGGACAGTAGCAGAGGAACATATGGACCGAGAAAGCTCTTTTTTTGTTTTTACCAATTGCATGTGTACTGGAAGGCAGAGAGGCGAATCTATTTTGATAGGAAGTATGTGGCATTGTCCCTCAACATCTGGCGGAGCTGTGTCAGGAGAGCTGTGCCAGGTAGAGCTGGGAGAGCAGCCTTGCAAAAGAGGAATGCCATTCCTCACCCGAGATACATGAAGGTGTCCGATTATTAACCAGTGTGGTAAAAAGACTGAATGCAAATAAATGGGGTAACGGAGGCCAGTAAACCATTCTCTTCTGAATGCAGTGGGAAGCAAGAGAGCTGATGAGCACGGCAGAGGGGAGGGAGGGTGAGAGGTCTGGAGCATTCTGGGGAAGCGCGGGGCAGAATTCGCAGAACCAAGCGAGCAGGCTGCAGGAAGGCTCCGGATGCAGGTGCATGACGGGCCTTCTGAGCTTCTGCTTCTCTCCGGGGCTTGGGGAAAGGCCTGGAGCGAGAGAGAAGGTGGCCTGGATTTGGGGAGGGGAAGTGACGTGGCTGAGCGGTTAGCCACAGCTGGGGGCGGGACAGCAAAAGAAGAGAATGGAGTTTCTGAGGAAAAGGACTCAGGACAGACAGATGCAGCAGGAGGTTGCGAACAAGGTGTAGATGCCCTGTGCAAAGCAGGTGGTGTCTTCAACCGTGCAACAGGAGGCGTGTTGAGATACCAGTCATCCTGTGGAAAGAAAGTCAGGCCGAGTGGACCCCAAAATCTCTGAGGGCCTCACTCACTGGGGTCCCCGTGGGAAGTCAGGAGGGACGAAAACCGCCCGGCATGACTGTGGATAGGAAGCGAGTTGCAACCGAGCTCTCTGGAATAGAGGCAGAGCCCCGGGTGGCGCAAGAGCGAAGCCGCGGGCATGTACGCAAGGACCTGTGTGCTCGCTCGCTTTAGAAAGCAAACATTTTGTTTTCAGCAAACAGCTTGTATCTTGTGCTTCCTTAATTTAAAAAAAGAAAAAATGGAGGAGGAGGAGGGGGAGGAAAGACACACAAAACAGCCTGTCACTACTGGCTTCCAAGAGCAGGGGGACGGGCTCTGGAGTGTTTTCCAGTAACCAGCTCCCGGTGCCGGTTCTCACACAAGAAAGAGACTCAGAGCAACAAAAGGTGCCCGTGAAAGGTTCTTTTAGACGAAAATTTGGTGGAGATTAAAGAGGGCAGAAGTTCAAATGAGGAGGCGCCACTGCCAAGTAAGCAGGAATCTCAGCCAAGGGGAAGGAAAAGGCGCCACTGGCTTCAGAGGCGAGTAACCATGGCGAGCCAAACGCTCGGCGCTAGAATCTGGTGAGGAAGGAACATCACACAGAGCCCCGATTGTTTATTCAAAGCGGGCCATGAGAGAACAGTCGTCTCCAGTGGGTCCTCACACAGCTCGGATTCAAAATTGGAAGTGCGTTTTCAAAAGCACCCAGGGCTTGTCTCTGACCCACTTGGTATGAAGCACAGGGAAAGAAAGCACATTTTATTCTCAGTGTCTCTTGTGGGTTTAAGGCAGCTTTACGTATGGTAAAGCATTTCGGTGTCAGCTGTTGAACCGGTTCCCTGCTGTTCCGCTCTCAGTAGCCACTGGAAACTCTGGCTGGCTGTGGGGTAACATTGCCCCTTTCCCAAGGTTAGAAACCAGCACCCCTTTAATGGGGAGCGGAGCCTTTCTTTTTCTCCAAGTACATGTTGTGTTTTGCCCCTGTTTCCTAGTGAGGAGCAGAGCTTGCAAAGAGCAAAAGGACTGTGGGAACAAAAGGAAGCATTGAAATATAAGATAAAGATAAGTCTGGTATGGTGTAACAAGAGCTTTCTCCATGGCTAGCCATGTGCTATCACATGCATGCGGGTCCTCCTGGCCTGGACCTGCTATGGTTCCTGCCGTACAGAGTGAAGATGGGGCTTCTCTGCCCCCTGTGTAAATGAGGTCCTTCTTCAAACCCCTGAGCCTCTGGCGTTTATGCGAAATCCCTTGTGTTATTTTGTCTGTGTGTTTTTCTGAAGCAACGGGTCCATGATCGTCCGTGAATTACCAATTACCAGAGTGATCCATGGAATAGTGGGAAACTCATTAAATATCAATGAACTAAAATGTCACTATATGAAATGCTTTGGCCACAGGTGATGGCTAGAGAAAATGCAATCCAATAGTTTCTATTATGACAAGGAAGCCATGTGGACAGTACATTAGGAAACCTTTCTCCCCCCTTAATAGATATAACATGGGAGAGGAGAGTACCTTTCCAAGGAGAGAGACTTTAATGGCCAAGCGGAGAGGACTGGTGTTTCATCGGCAGATGGAAAAGACTGTGTCATGTCCACGTTCTCTGTTCACGTCTTGGGCTACGGGGCAGTCTGGGTGGAACAAGAGGAATCTATGCTCAGGAAAGGGAGAGGTGTGCTTTAGAGCTGAGCCTGATGAGTTCACAGATCAGTATAGAGGGAAAGGGAAAGGCTGCATTATCATGTGGTCAAGCCAGGGCGGGTGGCCTAGGACCATGTTCTGGCCCTTAGAGGGATCAGCTGGAGTTCGACCACTTGGATTCGAAACCAGGGCTCTTAAATCATAGAAACAAGCTTGTGCTGGTTCCATAGTGTCTATGTGGCCATGCTCCCTCGTCCTTCTAGGAGAATTATGCTAGCATAGTTAATCCTCATTGATAGTGCAGCCGTAACAAAATACTCAACAGGGACTAAAACAGCAAAAGTGCATTTTCACATGATTATTTGTGAGATGGTTAAGGCCAGGGTTTTAGTTAATTTGATATACGGTGAGAGCTCTTTTCCTGGCTATGACCTTCTCATATGCCCTTTATTCAGAATATGAGACAAATACAAATAATTATAGACAGACAAGTGGAGAGATAAATGAAAGAGAAACAAAATGAGAGAGCATGAATTTATATATACTACCTCTCTAAGTCTTTTTCTATGTGATCTCTGATCCTACTAGAATGAAATTAGGGTCTCACCATCACAAACTTATTATTCATAATTACGTCTATAGCTTCCATCTCCACATAAAACCACATAGGAAAGTAAGACTTCCGGACTGAATTTAGGACACAAATAATCCATAGCACTCATCATTTACATACACTCATTTGTGATTTTGCCTGGTCACTACATTTTATTTTTGACCCCAGTATCAATACCTGTGGTGTTTTCACAGTGCTTCACAGATATGCACAGAGAAGTGAAAAATTTGTCATCTGATACACATGGTTCCAGCTAAAGTCCAAGAAAGTGATGCCTCACCTTCTCATTTCAATTCTCACACAGCAAAACAAGTATTTTTTTTTCAGTTTAATAAGTGCCATAAGTTCCATATTTTTCTTCCTCGTTTAGAGTGGAACATTCATTGTTTAAAATGGCTCCAGTGTAGTGTTGAATTGCTACTTCGTATGGTTATGTGAATGACTATACATAAGAGAATGACTATACATAAGAGAAGTATTATCAGTCACCTATCCTAAAGCTGGACAAAATAGTTAATTCCCATGACTAAGAAAGAGAGTTTTAAGTTTTATTCTGGCTCATGATTTCAGAGGTCAGTCCATGGTTGGCTGGCTTCAATGCAAGAGCATCACAGAAGGGCCTGGTGAAGCAAAGCTGTTCCTTTTATGGTAGTCAGGAAGCAGAGCAGGTTGGGGAAAGCACCAGGTAATTTAAGATCATGACTCCATGATCCGATCAAAATAAACTTGTTCAGACAAGAGCTATACTGCTGTTAGCCATGAGTTCAGCATAAATGGGTCAATATTATGTACTAAGATAGTGTCCATAAATATAATCACACATAAAATAAGGGTATCTTTAATGGATTACATGGTTGTGGCCACAAGCACAGAGGAACATAACCTTTCATTGTCATGGAAAGAGAAGCATTGGTTAATTCAGTATTCTTGAGAAAGTTATAGAATATAATTATTATTAAAAAAAACACAAATACTCATTTTTCTGGTGAGGGCCTGGTTCTGGGTTTGTAGGTGATTCCAGTCTTATATCCTCACATGGGAGGAGGAGAGAGGGAGAGAAAGAGAGAGAAAGAGAGAGAGAGAGATAGGGAGAGGGGGGAGAGGGAAAGAGAGAGAGAGAGAGGGAGGGAGAGAGGAAAGAGAAATAGGATGGTCCCAGAATTTTCTTTGGAATCTATTGAATGGCAGGCAAAAGGCAAAAACTAAAAATGCTAACTAATCTGAAAGAATTTCTTCTACTTGCTGCATATCTAGGTATCTTTCACAAGTGACTTAGCACCTTGTCTCCCTTGGTGGAAAGCCAGACTATAATAACTCAATCTAAGCTCACAGGACATTTTCTGTTGTGTTTCAGGGGTGATATAATACCACAAGACTTATGCTCACACCCCTGCATTAGCAGTTGGCTAAGGACACCCCTGCAGTGGTGAGCAGTGCTAGGTTTTACGCCGCACGCCGACCATATACTGGTTCCATAGGGGACCTTCTCAGAGATAGAGCAGTTGAGATTAATTGTGCAACAGACCACATAAAATTTGTGAGTAGCTAGTGAGTTTCCCAGCTGAGCAACCACTATCAAAATTAGCAGCCCCCTAATTTGGGGGACAAAGGCTAACCTTTTCCCACGGCCATTGCTGAAAACTACCAAGTCATACTGTGTTGAACTGTTTCAAAACTTACAGAATAGGGGTTACTATCCATTGGGTCCTTTGGGAGACTCTGACTTCAGGTTTGAGTCTATAGCTTTTGAAGGCAGGAAATCCACAGCAGAGGAGAAGCCACAAGCAAGCAGGGAAGGGAGAAATTGGGGAGGAAGATAAAACTTTCCAGGCCACGCTCCCCACCTTCTGGAACCTTCTCCTCACCAGACCTCACCTCCCAAAAGCAAGCCAGCTACACATCCCTCATAATCCAATAACCTTCACATTTTTGGTCTACAATAAAGGGGGCCTGACAGAACGAGATAGTTCTTACTATCTGGTATCATACTACCAATTGCAACTAACACTCGTGGCTCCCTTTTTATTCGGGAAACATTACTACTGTGAACAAGAATACACTCCTAGCATCTCTCTCAGTGCACAGAGGCAAATAGAAAAGAATCCTCTCATTCTCACCACACAAAGCTATCCCGGGCTCTGTTCATCAGCGAGTTCAATTTTGCTGAATAATTCTCCATAGACACGAATGATAAAAGAGGGGATTATTACCCATCTGTTTACCCTCTTGGCTTTTGTCCAGCCCTTATTGTCTTTTCAAGCTGGGTTCATCTGATCGCTCTAGCTATGCGAGAAGGCGTCGCCCAATCTGAGCACATTCTCAGGCTCTCGGAGTCTCCTGCCACACCGAGGCAGCGTGACACTGAGTATTTTGCCTTGAAGCATTTCAGCACACTGGGGCTAAAATAAGATGTTGAAAGTCAAGACTATGACATCTGCGGCTGGGAAAGGGCCAACAGAGATCATTTTATCTTCTGCTGTACACATGCAATCTATTCATCACCAGGAATCAAGATTTTGACGGAGCAGCCGGGAAGGCACAGAGAGCGGACTCTGGCCTCTGCTGTCAGGATGGCTGTTTTTATTAGTTTGTCTCAGCTTTTTCCTGCACTCTCAGAGAAAGGTCTTTCAGACTGGGACAGAGCTTCACTAGGGTATTTATGTCAAAAAGAGAAATTTAAACAGAAGTTGGACAAGGAAGAAGAGAGACTTGACAGTATCATTATTTCTGATTTTTAGTTTATAAAAGTCACCAACGATTCCTTTTTTGGGAAATGGTTATGATTGGTAAGGTGTATAATCAAAACCAGAAAATAAAATAATTGTTTTTGACCCAACCACTTCCATTTGTACCCCACATGAAGAACTTGACAACTCCTCTAACCTTCTGTCCTTTGCCATCTGGGCAGAATTACAGATTATGACGTATAGTTACATTACAGCAAGAACACCTTTCATTTATTTTGTGAACTGTACCAGTCTTTCTATGGGCCTTCTAACTGGTTGGAAATTGGATGTATGTTTCACATTTTCAACTGACGCTCTTATAACCAAGAGATATGAAAGGTAAGTGATCCTGAGAGTTGTTGGAGAGTCAGGGTTCAATTCTAGGCTGTTCAAGTCTGTGTCCTTTACATTTTAGGACTTTCTTTACCTCTCCTGTTAAAAGATATAAGACAGACAAAATTGCTTTCTAAAGTTCTTTCTGATTCCCAAATCTTCCTCCAAAATATTTGTGTTCAGTTTGCATTTGAACTGCCTATTAGCCATTTCTCTGCACTGATCGTGCAGCTCTCCTGTTATTTAGAAACGTGCTTATCTCTCTCTTTGTAAGTGGAATAGAAGCTAAACTGGAGAAAGTGACATGATCTCTTCCCTTTAAAGACATGCTATGCTGAGAAACTTCTGGAATGTGTTCCTAATCTACGTTTAATTATACCTCTTATTTGACTAAAGACGTGGCAGTAACAAACTCAGAAAGATGTTTGTTTGGTTTCATTTCCCACTCCATCTCTTTCCACTGAAGAATGAATTGCTGTGCTGCACGTACTTCGTAATTTGCGTTTAATCTCTCTGTGACACAGCCATGACCAGGACTTCAGAGAATTTCCAGAACATACTTATTTTTGTACAGTGAACTGTTCTGATACTATCCATTTTCAAGGTGCTTGAAGCTCACTCACATTGAGTCATCGTGATCTGAGATAAAACAACCCAGCAGCACCAAACCACACACCCAAACTTTCTTACTGGGACCTGATTTTTCTTTTCAGACTCAAGAACTGGTTTTATCCTGCATTTCTTCAGGGCCTGAGAGAAATATGTAAACAGTATAAACAGCTTACCCTGGATTTCTGCTCCTCTGAAATTCTATATGATGCACACTTGTATTTATATGTCTGAGGAATTAAGGAAAAGCAACTAATGTTCATTTATTAGTCTCTTCCATTACATATTCCAGATACCATTTTAGATGCCTTAAAAACTCCTTCTTTTCTATTTCTCCTCCAGCAATCTGTGAAGTAGAAAATGTTGTGTCATGCTACAGATAAAACTTCAAGACCTGAAGAACATTTGAAAATTTCTGAATATTATACTACAAGGAAATATAGAAACCAAATTGAACACATATCTAGTTAACAAATCTGTATGGCGAGTTTGTGATCCTTTCATTTCATTTTCTCTTTCTATGTACATTGTATTTTACACTTACTATTTCAATATCTAAGAGTTTGTTTTAATGTTTTTCACGCAATTATTCATAAATACTTCTTATCTTTTAAAGATTGGTCTTCCATTCTCTTGCGTTTCACAAGGAAGATGATGGCTCTACAGATATTTTTATATCTAGCAGGGAGTCTTGTCTGAGCTACCAATAAAGGCCTATAATTCAGGAGCCTAGATTCCTTCTCTAGTAAAGAGTTCATGTTTATTCTGGTCTTTTTACCAAAAAAAAAAAATGAGGGATACAGTTCTTTTCTCTTTCATTGCATCCATTCACCTATCTATCTATCCATCCATTAATTCATCCATCTGTCTGTCCATCCATCAGTTTAGGTTTTATTTTTGGAGCAGTTTTATGTTCACAGCAAAATGAAAAAGTACAAACAGAGATTTACTTCATGCTCTCTATGCCCACACATTTATTAGCCTCCCTTATCAATATCTTTTGCCCAAGTAAATCTACAGTGTACTTTATCTCCTAAATCCATAAGTCACATTGCTTCACTCTTGCTGTTGTACATTCATATTTTGAAACAAATTTATAAAGACATGCATCTATGGGCCAGAGATTTAGCTCAGTGGTTCTGGTGCCTGCCTAGCAAGTGCAAGGTCCTGAGTTTGATCCTCGGTAACCACATACAACAATACTGGGCATGGTCACTCATGCCACCACAATCAGTACCACATATCACAGTGCCAAGTGTGGTGGTCACACCTGTCATCCCAGTACTTGGGAAGCAGAGGGAGGAGGATTGCTGAGTGTGAGGCTTGCCTGGAGTACATAGTGAGTTCAGGGCCAGAGAACCAGCCTGAACTGCAAAGCAAAACACTGTCTCAAGAAAAAAAAAAAAAAAAAAAAAAAAAAAAAAAAAAAAAAAAAAAAAAAAAAAAAAAAAAAAAAAAAAAAAAAAAAAAAAAAAAAAAGGACATGCACTTACCCTTACAACACTGTACAGGGTACTTTCACTTCCTTCAAAATCTTGTGTGGCTTCTCATGTATTCATTGTTCTTGCCCAATGCCAATAAATCCTGGTCTTGTTACCTGTAGTATTCCCTCTTGTAGAATGTCCTATAGTTGGAGTCATGGAGTATATTGTGGTTGGCTTTCTTCACTTCATATCATGTATTTAAGGCTTTTATTCATTTTTTGGTCTTTTATGGTTGAATAGTTCATTTCTCCTGGGAGCTGGATAGTATTTCACTGGCTGGATATGCTACTGTTTATTCATTCACCCACAGTAGGACATCTTCAGTGCTTTTAAGCTTGGGCAGTTATGAATAAAACTATTAACATCTGTGAGCAGGTTTTATATAGATATACGTTGCCATCTCTATTGAGTAAATACTAAGGGATATGACTGCTAGATTTTGTGATAAGAACGTTAGTTTTATAAGAAGCTTACAATTGTATTCCAAACTGGGTATATAAATCATATTTCCACCAACAATGAGAGGGTCTGTTGCTCAACAATCCCTGCCCACATTTGCTGTTGTTCATGTCAGTACTTAAGATCTGGACGTTCTGCTAGGGCTGTAGTGTGATCTGCTTGTTTCATTTGGCACTCATCTGATGAAAAACTGGAGCATTTTTATACACTTATTTACCATCTCTGTATCTTTGGTAAGATGTCTATTAAAGTCTTTTCAACCATTTTTTTATCAGATTGATTGCTTTCTTATTGGCGAGTTTCAAAGCTCTTTGTATAGTTTAAATAATAATCTTGTATCAGATATGTCTTTCGGAAATATTTTCTCCCTGATGATGGCTCATTTTATATCCTGTTGCCACTGTGTTTCACAGACATGAAGTTTTTCATTGCTGTGAAAGTCTAGTGATCAGTTTTTCTTTTGTGGTTTGTTCCTTTGGTGTTTTACCTAAAAAGTAATTGTGATGCTCATAACATCTGTTATTTTATCTTCTAGGAATTTTGTATTTTTCATTTTACTTTTAGGTGGATAGTTCATTTTGAGTTAATATTGTGATTTGTACAAGGTCCTTGTTTAGTTTTTTTGTAAATAAATATATATATGATATAAAATATATATTTAATATATATTTATATATTATATATAATTTTATGTATGATATAAATTTATATATATAATTTATATATATTTATATCTGAATATATAAATATATAATATATAAAAATATATAAAACTATATATAACTATATAACTATATATAGTTTTATATATAGTTACTCCAGAACTATTTGTTGAAAAGTCTATTTTTGCACATTATATTCCCCTTACTCTTTTGTCAGAATTGATTGCTTATATTAGTGGGAGTCTGCTTCTGGACTCTACATTTTGTTCTGTTGATTTTTTAAACTTAAAAATGTATTACAGGGCCAGAGATTTAGCTCAGTGGTTTCGGCACCTGCCTTGCAAGCACAAGGTCCTTAGTTCGATCCCCAGTAACCACATACAATGCTGGGCATGGTGACTCACACCCACCAGCAATCAATACCACATACCACAGTGCCGGGCGTGGTGGCTCACGTCTGTAATCCCAGCACTCGGGAGGCAGAGACAGGAGGATTACTGAGTTCCAGGTTTGCCTGGGCTACATAGTGAGCTGAGGGCCAGCATGAACTACAAAGCGAGACCCTGTCTCAAAAAAAAAAGTATTACCATAAAAGATTCATTGTCATTAATCCCCTCAAAATATTAGCTCTCACTTGGAATACAATTATCCCATCATTCCTGCCACTTACCTCATTTTTTAATTTTATTAGCACAACATGTCTGCTGTACATCATAATTACTCTCTTCATGGTGAGTTGTTATTTGCACACAACACAACTTGATTCTTTATCCTTTCCTACCTTCTCTCTTCTCTTTCCATGTGTTGATCCACTTCTTTGTAAAAGATCTATTTCCCTACTTTCTATTTTCTTTTATTTTGCTCTTTATGTTTTAGTGTTCTCATTTAAGAAAAACCATGCAATGTTTAAGCCTCTGTATCTTATTTATTTAAGGTGCATCTATTTTCCTACAAATGACTCAAGCTTATCCTTCTTTATGTATAGTAGTAGGCCATTGTGAATAAATAACATTTTTATCCATTCATCTGGTGATAGGCATTTATACACTTTCAGGATTTAGTCCCTATGACTTGTTCTGCTATAAACATTGATATGCATGTATTAATATAATATGCATTTTAAAGTCTTTGGGGAAGATAACTAGAAGGGAAATAACTGTTTCATATTGAATTTCTAGTTATAGGGGTTTTTTAAATAGAAATTTCCATATTGATTTCTGTCATGATTGTTCAAGTTTTCATTCCTACTAACAATATAGATTAGTTCCTTTTCTTCCCATGGACTCACTAGCATTATTATTTGATTTCTTGATTATAGCATTTTTTCTGGAGTAAAATGGAATCTTAATATTGTTTTAGTTTGCATTTCTCCAGTGAACAGAGCTACTGAATAATTTCTCATGTATTAATTGGCCACTTGTACATCTGTGACAAGTATTTATTCATTTCAGTTGCTCATTTTTAATTGGGTCTTTTATTTTTCTTAATCTATTCTTTAATATAAAATTTTTCTTGATTTATGTAGCTTTAGTAACATGAAATCTGGTAGTATCAGTTCGCCAATTTTATTATTTCTCTTTAATAGTCACAGTATTAAATAATATATCTAGTATAACATTAAAAGAGCTTTTAGAGGCATATTCCTGTCTGGTATTGATCCTTGAGTGACTGAAAAAGTTTCAAGTTTCTCACTATTTAACATGATGTTGGTTGTAAGATATTTTTATAGATATTATTTATCAAGTTAATAATTGTGTTAATTATTTATCACAATTGGGTGTTTAATTTTATATAGGGACTTTTCTTCATGTATTATTCTGTTAATATAACAAATTATGTACATTGGCTTTTGAATGTTTATCCAGCTTTGTATAAAAACCTTACTTGGTGATAGTACATAATTCTTATTATTCATTACTAGATTTGATTTCTTATCATGTATGTATATGGGACTGTGTCTTCATTTCATAAGAGGTATTATTCTCTAACTTTTACATTTCTTTTTCTAGTTTTGATATTAGGGTGATTCTAGTGTCAGAATGAGTTAGGAAGCATTCCTCTGTTCTATCTTCTGAACGATTTTAGAAAAGATTATTATAATATATTTCTTAAGTGATTTGTACAATTCACCAGTGACCCATCTGGGCCTCATGGTTTTGGTTGGAAGGTTATTAATTACTGATTCATTTTCAAAATATAGGGCTACTCAGATAATTCTTCTTGTGGGATTTTCGGTAAATTGTATCTCTCAAGATATTGTAATGTTTCAATTAAGATGTAAAATCTGTGGGAAAGAGTTATTCATACTTGTCCTTTATTATACCATTAGTATCCATAGAAACTCTGGTGTTATCCCGTCTTTCCTATTTGATATTTTAATTCATTCCTTTCTCTTTTTTTCACAATTTTGGTAGATGGTTATCAAATTTTATTGCTATTCCCAATACTTAGCTTAGGATTTTATTCCTTTCCCTTTTTGTTTTCATGTTTTTAATTTCCTTGATCATCGATGTAATTAATTTTTTTCTTTCTTATTTTATATTTAACATGATCTTTGTTTTCTCTTTTCCTAAGGTGAAAGCATAGATCATAAATTTTAAATTTTTCTTATTTTCTATTATACATAGTCATATAAATTTGTACTAAGGTGTGTCTTTGCTGCATTCCACAAATTTTAATAAGTTGTGCTCTAATTTTTAGTTTCATTTAGTTCAAAAAAATTTTAAAATTTTTCTGTGATATCTCCTTTAACTTATTCATTATTTATGTGTCTTGTTCAGTTGCTAATTCTCAATTTATGTTTATGTTGTTGATTTCTACCTTAGTTACTATTAGGCTGAGAACAGATAATGAGTATTTCCCTTTTTTTGAATTTAATTAAAATTATATTTTAGGGCCAAGGATGTGACCTATCTTTGTGACTATTCCATATAAACTTGAGAAAAATACGTCTGCTGTTGTTGGATACAGCAATCCATAGATGTTGATTATACTCAGTTAATTTAAGGTACTGTTGAATTCAACTACATTTTTGCCAATTTTCTGCCTGCTGGATCTGTCCAACTCCACAAAAAGAGCTGATGTCTCCAAGTATAACAGTGGTTCATTTTTTTTCTCCTTGCATTTCTGTTAGTTTTTCCTTCACACAGTTTGGTATTCTATTATTAGGCACAGACATGTTAGGGATTCTTTTTGTAGAACTGACTGTTTTGCTATTATACTTATTTTTGTCCTTGATGACTTATTTTCCTTGAAATCTGCTGTACCTGACTTTAGGATAACTGCTCTTATATTTTCATGAATGTAATTATGATGTATTTTTCTCCATACATTTACTTTAACTATGTCAGTTTGTAATAATTAATGCTTCCAAGTAGCCCACATGTTGAGTAACTAATGAATAGGTAAAGAATACATGGCTCTTTTATATGACAGAATACTACTTTGCCATAAAGAATAAAACTGAAACATTTCTAGGTAAATGGATCACATTGAGACCATACTCTTATGTGAAATAAATTAGACACATGTATTCAAATATCACATGGTATTTATTAATGGTGTGAGAAACCAAAAGTGTAAATAAGGGTCAAAATGTATATTAGATATTCTGAAATAGGAAGAAAATGTTCAAATATGAAGAAGAATTAGTGAAGGGGGAGAGAGAAAAGAAGAAAGGGGAAAGAGAAAAAAGGAAAATGGAAACAAAGCTTTTGCAAATAAGGAGGGGTTGATAGAGAGGACAGGAATGAGAAAAAGAAGAATGAAGATTCGCTATGATGAATCTGATCATTATCCAAAAGGTACTGATAAATTTAAAAATTCTTGAAAAGAGAAACAACAGGCAAAAATAAAGTGAGAGATAAGATTGCAGGGATTTTTTTCTCTCTTGACTACAATTTTTATAAAAGTATTTGCTACTGTTTTCCATTTATTTTTCTTGTTAATATTTTCATTTCCTACGATTTTTCTTCTTTATATGGTTTTATTTGAGCATTACATATGATATACTTTTGTTTCCTTAAAATTAACCTATCAACTATATGTTTTATGTGGTTACCCCCAAGAGCTTGCAATGGACATTTAAAATAAACCCAAGTGCACAGATAGCACTGTACTACTTCACAGATGTTACAATTACTTATAATAACAAAACAGTACTAGTTCCTCCCTTTCACCTCTTTCATCAATGTCATTTTTTACTTCTAATAAAGTATAAATATACATAAACAAGTATATAATTGTTATAGCAAGAATGTATGTATTCCTTCCACAATTTGTAGCTTAAAACCCAGTGAAATTATTAAGAATTGAGAATCTTTAAAAGGCAATTAAGTCACAAGAGCAGGGCACACATGAAAGGAGCTGGACTGAGCATGGGTCTTGAATTTTTTATTTAAATTAAGAGTTCTATGCATGGACACATAGTGGACCTCCCTGTATTTGGAGGAGGGACAGAGGTAGCTGGGAGGCTCAGAACTGGGTCTTGGAGTGTTCTCTTCCTTTGAGCCAGGGCCCTCATCCAGCCCACTGTCCTGCCTGCCATGCCATGAGTGCATTGCTCTGTGATCCTCTACCTTTACGACCAGTACTGGGGCCTGTACTGGGGGACTAGGACCTGAGTCTTAAGCAGGATCTAGATGGTCATTGTGCGGGGGCCAAATCAAACACTGACAATTTCTTAGGTATTTCCACCACGATATGGGAACTGAACACATTGTCCTGATAATGCTGAAATTTACTACTAAAAAAGAGCAGCAGTGTGATTCTTAAGGGTGAATACACTTTTTCTTTCATGAGGACAAGGTATTTCTGCCCTGCAGAAGAGGCATAAAGAAAGCCTTTATGAGTAGCAGTATCCTAATTCTGGGCTTCCAGCACTCAGAACCATGAGCAGTAAATCTTAGTTCATGATGAACTACCTATTCTGGAGTAATCTGTTATAGCAGCACAAAATGGACTAAGCACTTATCAAATACAACATTGTTACTATTATTTTAAATGGACTCTGGTCTGTCAGACTAATTAAAACAAGAAATAAAAAGGTTTCCTCTTGCATTCACTCACTGCTTCTTCCATACTTCTTTATATAGATCACTGCTTCTTCCATACTTCTTTCTTTATATAGATCTAAGCTTCTGTACCATTTTTCTTGTCTTTTCTTTTAACATGTCTTCCCAAGCATTATATTTCTACTACATAATCTTCTAGGTAGTAGTTCTACTGGCAACAGATTTCCTTATTTTTTTTTTAATCTGAGGAAGTCTTTCTCTTTTACTTTTGGAAGATATTTTTGCAGGATGTCAAATTCTAAGCTGGTATTTTTCTTTTCCTCTTTCAATACTTTATCCTTTCTACTTTCTTGTTGTCATGGTTTCTGGGAGTATTCAGACGGAATGTAATTCTTTTCTATGCTTTTGTATAAATAAGGTGATTTTTTTTCTCTGAACTTTTCCAGTTTTCCAGTCTTTTTTTTCTTTTGGTAATTTGAATATCATATGCTTCCTGTGATTCTGTTAGCATATATCCTGCTTATTGGTCCCCAAACTTTCTGAAGCTGTGATAATTTGAAAATATTATTGATCATCGTTTCAAATATTTCCTGTGTTCTTTTTCTTTTACACCTTCCCATGACATATATATATATTGCATCTTGAGTAATTGTCATACAGCCTTTGGATATTGTTATTTTTTACAATTTTCCTTCAGCTTGAATTTTTTTTAGCTTTTTAAGTTTCTGTTGTTACATTCTTAAGATAATATATTCTTTTCCTCAGTTTTGGAAAGTCTAATAATCTATCCATCGAACCCATTATTCATTTCAGCTAAAATCCTTTGGTAAGCTTAGTATTTCTTTTGGTTCTTTCTTAGGATTTTCATAATTTTGCATGGACTGCCAATCTATTGTTACATGCTGTTTACTTTAGCCATTAGGAACCTCACAGCGTAATCATGGTTATTTTAAAACATGATTTGATAATTCCAAAATCCTTCAGATATTCCATGCTTCCTCTGAGACTTCAAGTTCATTGTTTCATATTCTAGTATGTCTTGAAATTTTTGTCCTGATATGTAAATGTGATGCTCTAAAGAAAAGGAATTTCCATAAATAGTCCTTCAATAATGTGGTAGTAAAGTGTGTGTGTGTGTTTTAGAGGGAAGAAACATGTTCTTCAGTCCTATTAGTCTTATAGTGAGCTTGTGTATCTGGACTGTGAATTTTACACATCCTTCCAAGTTTGTTTTGCCCTTCCTTGAGTGAGACATAATGGTTAGATTGGACTGGAGTTTAACATTTCTCTTTATTTAGGGGTAGAGTTGTCTGGAGTTAAGTATTTTTCTTCCCCTGAGTCAGTTAGGCAATGGTAATAAGCCAACAAGGTAAGCTATCAGGAATTTTTCTGATATTTACTGTGGGAACTTGTTTAAACTCCTGGAAATAAATCTCAAAACATTTTGTGAAGGGCTGGAGGGTTAGCTCAGTGGTTCCAGTGCCTGCCTCGCAAGCACAAGGTCCTGAGTTTGATCCCCAGTAACCACATACAATGCTGGGTGTGGAGACTCACGCCCACCAGCCATGGATACCACATACCACAGTGCTGGGTGTGGTGGCTCACACCTGTAATCTCAGCACTCGGGAGACAGAGACAGGAGGATTGCTGAGTTCGAGGCTTGCCTGGGCTACATAGTGAGCTCAGAGCCAGCCTGAACTGCAAAGCAAGACCTTGTCTCAAAAAAAAAAAAAAAAACACACACACACACATTTTGTGAAGGTCCTCTTTTATTGTATGTCCTGAAATTTTAGAATTATCTGATCTTGGCAGGTATTTCTGCAGGGTACTGACATCCAAGAAAGTTCTGCTCATGAGTCTCTCTAGTAGACCATGACTCCCTGCACTTGTCTGTCTCAGTCTTGGGTCAATGTTTTGTCTTGTGCTCTCATAATCTAAGAAGAGCTGCTAATATTCCAGTTTATTCAACATTTTCTTATTATTGAGTCAAAGTGGTAACTTCCAAACTCATAACAAGTATAACCAGATGGCAATATAATTTTTAGGGACTAAGAACATAGCAAAATATTTAAGAGTTTTTGGTGCAAAATAACTGTGGTGTATATACTGCATCAGTTTAAGACTTTGATTTTTTAAATCTTCGTGAAAGAGATTATATCATAAGATTTGCTTTTGATCTTGGCTATAATGTTTATGGTATACAGTTGCATATGAGTAAAATATAAATTTAGAGACTGAAAAATCTCATCACTTGACCAAAGAACTGTGGAACATTCTTACCAATGCTAGGCCATGGAAGGTCAACATCAAAGCCATTCTTCAAGCTGCATGCAAATTGAAAATCCTAAAGATCACATCCCTTTCTTTTCACAAGATTTCACATACATCAACACGAACAAAACATTCTCAGCTAGGACTGTCAGGATACCAAGGGGATGAAGAATTTATGCTCTAACAAAGGACATATCACTTGTGTCAGTCAATATTTAGACCTGACTTTTCTTTTCTTTTCTTTTTTTTTTTTTTGAGACATGGTCTTGCTTTGTAGCTCAGGATGGCCCTGAGCTCACTATGTAGCCTAGGCAAGCCTCAAACTCACAGCAGTGCTCCTGCCTCTGCCTTCTGAGTGCTGGGATGATAGGCATGGGCCACCATGCCTGGCCTTGTGATATGTGGTGCTGGGGGTCAAACTTGGGACCTTGCCCTTGCAAGGCAGATGCTGGAACCACTGAACTAAATCCCAAGCCTAGACTTAACATTTTTTCTACACTTAATTTCAGTTAGAAAATATTCTAGTTATAAAAATACACTTTTTATTATTAACCAGGTGTCACATGTATAGGAACAAGATAGTCTTTTCAGACTTTTCATTGTGTCTTATTCTAGTGCTCGTTATTCTACCTTTATAACTTTGCTAGAGACACTGCAGATATTGCAGTGACCTCGGATCTGAAATTATTCTAAATTTTCAGTATTTGGAAGCTGTTCTCATGAATGCAATACATTTTATTTTTCTTCCTAACAGATCCTACTTGTATTTTCGACTTTTTTTAAAAAGGGAGTTATTGACACTCACATTAAGTGATTTCCCATGGGAAATGCTCTCTTCTTGCTGTTTCTCAAAAAGATGACAGTAAATTGATTTTCTTTTTAAAAAGCCATAAAGGTAAAAGGCCAGATTTGTTTAAATCCACTTTCCTGTTGGGGTTTTGACACTAGTATATGCTGTCTGTTGTGCCAGAAACAAAGAAAGAGCCTTCAAAATGTGCAGGTAGTTTTACTGGTAGAAAAAAATCTCACACCAAGAGCCCTAGTAGTTAAATAGGAGTTAAAAGCTTGTTTGAGAGTTAAATAAAAACATCCTATTCTTTGTTTCACTATGGGCCATTCAGAGAAAGACAGATTCCCTCAGTATTCTGAAACTTGACTATCGATTAGAGTCACCTGGGGAGCATTTTAAGCATGTTATTTTGGTGCCTCCTCACTTGCTAGCTTTTAGTTCAAGTTTTCTGAGGTGCAGCACAGAGTTTCACTTGCGCAATTTGTCCTTATGAGTTTAATTGATAGGAAGGCTGAAAACTGCTACAACCTTAGACAACCCTCACCAATGGCTAGAATGGAGACAGAAAACAAACAAACAAAACCTATGCATCAGCAAGAGTGAAAGAGGAGAAGAGAGGAAAAGGGAATGTCAGTTTGGTTGGATTACCTGAACAATTCTGGGATATTAATATTACTTTCTGTTCCTACTCCATGACAATAGCACTGCAAAGTCAAAATACCCTTACTGTGGTGTTGAATAAGTGGACAGGCCTTCAATGTACCCTTCCTCCCTTCAATTTATACCTTCCCTGTCACCTGCATTCTTTCTCTGCCAGTGGCTCACAGTTGGTGGGTGATTTCTCTTCATCTTTCCTCCTTTTGGAAAAAAAAAATCTACCCATCCCCTTCTTGTTCTCTTTTAACCTTCTGGATCACAGTTTTCTTAAAACATGTTTCTCACCATCTCTTGCATCTGAATGTGCGTCCTTCCTGAAGATTTTGCACCAACCCCCACTGTATCTGTCGACTTCCCCGACAGTGCATTCATTGGTCCATCTCTGTAGTGTTCTCTTTATTTATGCTCATTTATCTGCCACTGAAGTTTCTCATTTAACTCAAATCAAGCAGCGTAGAGGAAAGTGCCATCCCTGTCCACAAGAAGAGACTCTGGGTACCTGATGCTATGAAACAAAACATGTTTGAGAGACTAAAACCTGGGCCATCTTAAACAAGATAGTAATACAAGTGAGAGTAACAATGGCTGCTTGAAAACTGTCTTTGACTTTACAATCCAAGCAGCTGCCATACATTAGTACATTCTGAGTTTTAAAGTCAACCTCCCCTGTATTCTTAAGGGCAAATTGCTTATCCAGATGGTTAGAATTATTTAGTATCTCAGGTTTGGAACATATGGGATCTATTCCCCAAATCCCAAAGAAAGAAGGGTGTGAAGTTGTTTTTTTTTTTAATTTTCAAAATTATTGAGGAACCTTCTCCAAAATTTGTGCTTTTGTCTGTATAATTTATTATTGACAAAATATTTAATTTATTATTGATGAAATATTAGCACTAAATACCCACTCAGTGACAATATATTAACTTAGAAACACCCATTTTCAAAAGTGGATTGAAGAGCTGCACTTTTGTTGATGAAATATGGATCATATGGAGGATATTAAAATCCACCCAAGGAAGATTTCATCCCTGCCTTATGCTTACCTCTGGCTGTCTTTCTAAATATACTTTCTTTTTATAGGAACTTTAGGACTGCAGCAAATGTGATCGGGAAATACTGTGAGTTCCTGGATACACCTGCAACACACATGCACAGATCTGTCCCCATCACCCAATGCTAGGGTAGCGCACTAGTCACAAGTGATGGGCCTACGTGGGCCCATAATATCATCCAAAATTCATATTTCACTTTTGGACAAATGGACAATGATGCTTACTCAAAGAATAGCTCCACTGCTGCAAACACCCTCTGTGGTCTGGCAATTCATCACTCCTTTCCCCAAACCCTAGCAAATACCAATCTCGTTTTTGTCTCCACACGTCAGTGTTTTCTAGAATGTCATATAGCTGCAATCCCACAGTATGTAGCCTTCTCAGACTGGTTTCTTTCCTTTTGTAGTACGCATTCAAATTTCTGCCTTGTCTTTTCATGTCTTTGGTTAAATTAATTGGCAAGTATCTTTCAGTTTGTAGAAATGAGATTGCTCTCAATTTCTTTTTCTCATTTGGAGGAGATTGTTCATTATTTGAGCACTGCATACTAATAATTTTTATGTTTATTTTGTATCTTGAAACTGTTGAATTTTAAAAATTGGTTCTAGTGTTTTTTAAAATTGACCTATTTATATATTCTTCCCTTCCTTCCTCTTTCCTTCCTTCCTTTCTTTCCCTTCCTTCCTTCCTTTCTTGTTTCCTTCCTTCCTCCCTCCCTCCCTCTCTCTCTCTCTCTTTCTTTCTTTCTTTCTTTCTTTCTTTCTTTCTTTCTTTCTTTCTTTCTTTCTTTCTTTCTTTCTTTCTTTCTTTCTTTCTTTCTTTTTTCTTTTTCAAGAATTCCCTGTATAATGTTGTCACCAAAGAAAATTAATCTTGCTTCTCCATTTTTTACTTAGAAATCTTTTATATATTTTTTTCTTGTCATTCACTCTGGATAGAATTTTCATCACAATGTTTAACACACATAGTGAGAGTAGGAATCCTTCCCTTGTACTTATCTTAAGGGAAATCCTTCATCATTTTAAAACTAAGTGTGATGTTAGCTAGCTATAGGTTGGTTATACATACAATCTTTATTGTGCTGAGATGTATTCCTTTTATAGTGAATTTGTTGAGATTTTTTCTGAGAGACATTTAATTCTGTTAACTGCTTTTTCTGTATATATTCAAATAGCCATAGGATTTTTTTACTGTTTTTATGTTAATATGGTATGTCATATTTACCAACTGTTTTGGTTGAATAATTTTATATTCTAGAGATAAATTCTACATGATTCTAGTAAATGATTTTTTTTTTACTATGTTGTTGAATTCAGTTTGCTAATATTTTGTTGAGGACTTTTTATACTTGTAGTATCCTTATTTTGGTATGAGGTTGATGCTGGACTCAGAATAAATTTCAAGACTTTGGAAGAGTCTGAGAGTAATCAGTATTATTTCTTGTTCACATGCCTGATAGAATTCCACAGTGAATTTAACTGTTCTTAGGTTTTTGATGGGAGACATTTTAGTTATTGATTTTGCCTTCTTACTTTTTTTTGGCCTGTTTAGATCTTATATTAATTCTGGCTCTTTCTTCATATAGCTGGGTGCTATATGAAGATATATATTATTATTATATATAATTATATTATTTGTCCTGACTTTAATTACTTACCTATGTATGTATGGTCTCTCATAGCTCACTGAGCTTATTTAAGGCAATTATTTCAAATTCTTGGTTAGGCAACTCATGATTATATATATATATATATATATATATATATATATATATATATATATATATATTAATTTCTTTGGAGTCAGATATTTGGTTTTTTCCCTTTGTTGTCCAATTTCTTTTGTTTTTCACATTTTTTTCATTTGTGTTGTCATATTCGTCGAAGAGTTGTGTTGCTGTCTTTGCATTCATCTCCTCCAACCTTTACTGACTACCTTTATTTTTACTAGTATATGTGTTGGTATATTTTAATGATTACATTCATCGTGGGCAGTTGGTACATACATATACATAGCACATCTGAATTATTTTATTCCTCCCCTTCCATACTCTTCTCTTCCCACTCCCTCCATCTCTTGGTCTGCCTCTCCATTCCTTTTGTTCCCTCTTGAGGTAAAATTTCAGAATTTTGAGACTTCTGTCAACCTCACAAACCCAGCCTTCCTTCTAAAGCCTTCTGCTTATTTTCTGTAGGTTAGTAACCTGAAAGTTCAAAGCAGTGTGCCTTCTCCCAGGCCAGTGGAGTGGAGCTGGCCAGGGAGCCCTGGCGGTGGACGCACAAGCCTTAGAATAACCTTAGGTGAGGCAAGGAATCCTGGTGGAGCCCACAAACCGAGGGGGACCTGCAGTTGGTTTGCAGAACTGCGTGCCAGTTGCTACAATGTTCTTCCTCTGTTCCCTAATCCTCTTCACCCCCAGAGGACTCAATCATGGTGCATCCCAAGGGGCACCACAGGCAGCACCACAGAATGGGCAAGTCAGATACAAGCTTTCACCTTCCACCAAGCATTAAAGTGAAATTGCAGGGCTTTGGCGTTGTTGCCTGAGGGGAACAGTGACTTGGTAAAGTGAAATCATTCTTCAGTGTATCTGTTTTTCAATTTTTTTCCCTAAATTAGTGATCTAGAACTTTCCAGTTGAAACACCTGGGCTCCTATCCATGTATTTTCATCATGAGTGCTTGTTAAAACCAGTGTATTTACTGGAACTCGAAAGCTGCAACTTCCTGTTCTACCACCTTGCTAACATCCCAAGTGTGACCTTCCCTGCAGGAAACTGGCTTTGCGCCTGGTCTTTGTGAATCCTACTTGTTCCTCTAAAGTTTCCTCTCCCAAACACTGACTCAACAATCATTTCTCTGCTCTGTCTAAACTAGTTTCCCCAGTTCTCTAAGGTCATATAGTTTATTTACTTTGCAGCATATGTGAATGTAAGAATTATTTATTTTTATTGCTCTTTACCCATATAGTGCTTACTTCTGCCATTGTAAAAACATTTTAGGAACTTTGACTATCTTGTTTACTTTTTGTAGCTCCTAGAGTAACAGTCAACCAGAGTAGATGCTCTCTGAATGATTACTGAATAAACAAATTCTTTTTTATTTTTTTTCTTTTTGAGACAGGGTCTTGCTTTGTAGTTCAGGCTGGCCCTGAGCTCACTATGTAGCCCAGGCAAACCTCAAACTCAGCAATCCTCCTGTCTCTGCCTCCCAAGTGCTGGGATTACAGGCGTGAGCCACCACGCCCGGCACTGTGGTATGTGGTATTGATTGCTGGTGGGCGTGAGTCTTCACACCCAGCATTGTATGTGGTTACCGGGGATCGAACTCAGGACCTTGCGCTTGCGAGGTAGACGCTGGAACCACTGAGCTAACCCTACGGCCCAATAAACAAATTCTTGAAAGGACTCTAAAATTTCCTCCAATGCTATAACAAAGTTATGATTAATCTATTTGTTGAAATAAAGTCTAATTTCTTAAGCATGAACATTTATAATAAAAATGATTTATTCGTCTTTATATTTTGATTATGTATGTAGCATAGCCAATCATATTTTATGGCAAATCTAAAGCAGCCCTGTTGTATTCTAGATCAAGTAGGTCTTATGAGCCTTCCAGGAAGCCTAAACTGTTTTTAACTACATTGTTTTTCAATGAAAACATGATACATGGTTAATATACCAAGAGTTCATAAGTATTTTTATGTTGATGGAGACCTATCTATGAATTCTTAGCAAGTTCACAGTAAGAACACCCTAAGATCCACACAACTACATTCTCTTATTTTCAGGAGTGAGACATGAATGTCAAATAGGAAAATATAGTCCTTTTATGGAGGAAGGAAGATATGTGGCACATCAGCCTTAATTCAGTATTTTCTTCCTGATATGCCATTGGGTTTGGGTGTATAGCCCCAAGATAGCAGGAAAACCAGAATGATATACATAATTCTTAAATGAAATTTATTTCTCTGAAATTCAGTAAAATAATTTGATATTTAAAAGCAAAAAGAAAAATTAAAATGCGTCAATATTTGAATGTTGGAAATTAAGATTTTGTGTGTGTACTTATATTCTTCCTATTATTAACATGCATTTTTCTTCCTGTAAGTTTAACATTAAGTATAATACCCACCATCACGGCTTCATTGGTCAATGTGTCCCTGGAAGAAGGTGTTTTCTATCTCAGAGGTAGCATAAGCAACATTAGATGTGATGTTACTATGGTAACTGCTCTTTTTTTAATTGAATAGCATAGTAAATAGTCTTATAAAACCCACCAACCCATAACTTGTTGGTGCCTCAAGGCATCTTTAACTCAAGAACCTATTCTTTGTCTTTATTTTTTCAGTCTAAAGGATTCAGGTGTTTGACCATACGTGTTTTATGAGTCTAATGTGCTTTGGAATTTTTGGTTTGTTGACCACAGTTTCTAAATAGGAGCTTGAACGGGTTATAAAAATCAAGGCAAGAATACACAAATTTCCATTCCAAGAAGAACAAATGCAAACTTCTATTTAAGTCCCTGCATATAAACTTGCATACAAGACTCTAATATCTGATCATCTGATTTCACCAGATCTTATACATACATTGTACAGTACAAATAAATCATTTTAGAAACATGAGAGTCATGAAGAGTTTGATGGTGAATATGGTCATAGGCAACAGGAACAGATATTTTAATTAAAATAGAAATTCTCTTGGAATCTGAGTTTTAGTTTCCTTTCTGACTCATGGGTTATCTGTTTCCTAGTATAGAGATACTGGTAAGATACTAAAAACTCCCTTTCAATTCCCAGTTTCCTCCAGTTAAAAGTTCTCTTGGTTATTCATATGCTTATGTTTAAACCATTAGTAAACATTTTAATTAGAGTGAACATATAATTGATGATGTTCAATAAGAAAATAGGGGTGTTATAATTTATATTTATGTAAATAAGGATATCATGACATTGATAAAGAGATCATTTTATTACTATTAATCGAAAGTGCTCTCTTCCTAAGCAAATTGTCATTTTCCAGAAAAATAAGTGGGTAAGAACAATCATAAATGACACTTTAAAATTTATATGAGATATTGACCCTTAATAATGTTAAATAAACTCAAATTTCAGAGCTTAGAATTAGCTTTGACCAACTTCCTTTGCAGTTAGAGATCCCCTTCACAGTACTGTCTAAAATTAATTTGAAAATGTGCTTCTGTGTAATCTCTCCATAGTCCTGAATTTTGATGGGACTCAAATACAGAGGCTGTGTGGTTTCTCAAATCTATGAGCATGACTATATAAAGTCAGTAGTTTAGTTTACATTTAGGAAATTAATAAATATCACAATCAAGTGAGTAATTAAGACAGATTATTGTTTGGAGTGGCTTTGCCTAAGAAAGAAAGTACAGGGAAATAAAAGAATTGGGACAAGGAAAGAAATATGAAAATGAATTGTATCTATACTATCTTTTGAAGAACCACAACCCACTGGACTCAGCATATGCAGATGTTTAAAGGCACTTCTCTATGGACATCTTTTGACCTCAATCTCTTCCTGATTATGCAAATAATCTAAAAATCTAAGCACTCACTTGCCCTTTCCAAGGTTCTGGGTCTTTGGCAGCACAATAGAACACTGACTACAAGTTGTGTTTGACCACCTGTATTTAATCTTGACATTATCATTTAATAGCTATATCACCAAGGCATGTTATGTGGAATCCCCCACATCTCGGGTTTTCCATATGTAAAGTGAAAAGAAGAATACTACTTGAACTATTGGGTGATAAAGACTAAAGACAGAATGCACATTGAGTTCCTAGACTGGCGTACATGTTCAGAAATTTTTGCATATATAGATGACAGATTGATACAGATATACACATATAGACAAAGATATATATATATATATATAGATAAAATGTGGTGAATAGTTAAATTTTTAAAAATTCATTACACTAAAGGACACATTGCTATTAACTGTTCTCAAAATAGCCTCACTTTGGACACACCCTATCATTTTTGGTAATTTTTTAAAAGCATTTGTTGTACACTCCTTTATTTTATTTTGTGCTATCAAGGATCAAACGCATGACCTTACACTTGAGATGCAGGTGGCAGCACCACTGAGCTAAATCCCCAGCCTGGTAATCTGTTTTTTTTTTTAATTGAATTCTCTATTGGTACACTTTATATACAGTTCACAATCACTCTCAACATTGGGGAATTTGTGTCAGTATATGACAGAAGTTAATTTTCATTTTTACCCATATCTCTACCTACACAAACCCCCACCCCTTATATACATACTATTTATTTTTCTTTCCAAATCATATCTATTCTTTCCCCTCGTTATGTTTCTCCACATTCCCTTGGAATATTTCTTATTTTATAAAATCTATCATACATTCTAGAACTCATTTACATCTACAGATTCTCATACCAAAGAAAAGAAATGATATTTACATATCTGGGCTCTATTTATTTCACTTATTTGTGTGTCCTCAAGGTGTATCCATTTGCACATAAATGATTGAAACTTGTCATTCTTTATGGCAGAGTAATACTACATTTTATAAAAAAAAATCATCTTCTTTATTCAGTCTCCAGTTGATAGGCATCTGAGTTGTTTCCAAGATTGGGCTATCACAAACTGAGCTGCTATGAACATAGGTGTACATATGACTTTACAATATGATACTTTGAATTCCTTTGGGTATATTCCTACAAAGGGGATTGCAGGATCAAATGGGACCTCTAATCTTAGTTTTCTGAGGAATCTCCACACTGATTTCCACAATGGTTAATCACAATGGGTTCGAGACTTAAACATTAAAACAGAAACAATAAACCTGCTGCAAAACAGGTTAGGTAAAACTTGGAGACATTGGCTTAGGCAGAGACTTTATGAACAAAACCTCTATAGCACGAGAACTAGCAGAAAGAATCAACAAATGGGATCTCATCCTCCTAAAACCTTCTGCACAACAAAGGAAACTACTGGCACCACTAAAAGACAACCAACAACATGGGAAAAAAAATCTTTACTAGCTGTTTGTCAGACAAAGGGCTACTATCTAGAATATGTAAAGAACTTAAACAAATCAGTGCCCCCAAGTTTAAAGACCCAGTTCAAAAATGGGCATCTGAAATGAACAGACACTTTTCAGAGGCAGAAGTAAAAGCATCCAAGAAGCATATGAAGAAATGTTCAACATCACTGGTCATGCGAGAGATGCAGATAAAAACAACACTGAGATTTCATCTCACTCCACAAAGAATGGGTGCTATTGCAAAATCAACCAACAATAAATGCTGGTGAGCTGTGGGGAGAAAGAACCCTTCTCCACTGCTGGTGGGATTGTTGACTTGTTTTTTAATATAATAAGTATTGTTTTAGAAAATTAACCATTCACTGTACTTTTTGATCACTCCTTGGAAATATAGAATTATGCAGGAACTATACGATATAAGCTTTAGGTTGAATGTTTTCAGTGTTCATACTATCAAGAATAGTTGAGCAGGGCCAGAGATTTAGCTCAGTGGTTCTGGCGCTTGCCTTGCAAGTGCAAGGTCCTGAGTTCGATCCCCGGTAACCACATTCAATGCTGGGCGTGGTGACTCACGCCCACCAGCAATCAATACCACATACTACAGTGCTGGATGTGATGGCTGGCTCCTGTAATCCCAGCACTCAGGAGGCAGAGACAGGAGGATTGCTGAGTTCGAGGTTTGCCTGGGCTACATAGGGCCAGCCTGAACTACAAAGCAAGACCCTGTCTCAAAAAAAAAAAAAAATAGTTGAGTAATTCATTTTGCCTAAGAGATTCTGGGGGTAGATATTGAAAGTAGTTATTGATCACATATTTTTTCACCCCTGAAAGACTTTATTCCAATTTGTGCTCAGCCATTAGCAAGTACAGTATATAGTAATTCATAATATGTTTTAGTCCTTGGTGACAGCTAACCTTAACTGTCCTGTTAATGGAATTAAGAGGCTCCTGGGGACATACACTTATCAGTGGGTTAATCCTGTTATTAGCCAAATGTGCTGTTAAGTGCTGGTAATCAGTTAATTCCCCAACTTGGTTTCCCTTTCTTAGTTAACATGCACGCATGATGCCCTAGACCAGGCTTGAGTCTTACATCCATTATGCAGCAGCTTATCAATCTTAGTGATCTTCTCTGGTCTTCTTTGCTGTTCCCATCCCCACTTATAAAATGGGTTTGGTACTAGAACTTAGCTAATAGGATTGCTTTGAGAAAGAATGTATAGTCTCTAAAAAGTAATAAGAACTCAATAAGTGTCAGTTGCTTTACTGATTCGGCTGGCCTCTGGACAGGGTATCATACCACATATCATGAGCCTGGGAACCAACCCAAATTCAAAATACGAATGTACAATCACCATGGTAATGTCAAAAAATCAAGTTGAACCATCTTGAGCCAGGGACACTTTTGTGTATGTCAAATTGTCCCCCAAATTTCAGCACAAAGCTGACTCTTTTGGAAGCCTTGCTGTGGTCCATATCCAAAGATAATCTTTCTTTAATTTCTGAAGTAACCCCCACCAGTTTTCTTATGGGACAGAGCATTTTGTACTATGTTCTTCAGGTACTTGTGCATTTTACTTCATGCGTTAATCTATGAGCTCATAAATATGATATGTAACTTGACACAAAACTTGGCCTGTCTGCTGCACATTGCTGGTGGAAGGAGGTTCAGATGGCAGATTAACTGCTACCTGGACACCACAGTGACAAATTGTTCCCATCATTTTTGAGGCTGTGTTGTTTTATGTCATGTGGGTCAGGACTGTGCATTGGTTAGCATCATAGAATTCATAGTTACAAAATACATACATACATACATACATACATATATATATATATATATATATGTGCACTATGAGTATATATTATACTTGTCTTTTGTTACATTTAGGGAGATGGAAAGTTTTTCTATCCATGTTTATAAGCTTTGCGCATCTTTCTATATCACTATGTGTGTTAAGAGATAAGTTGATTTTCATTAATAAGAACTAAGAAGATATTTGAATGTTTTTAATTACAATGATTTGTGCAGGCTGCAGAGTTTAAGCTGTTTTCTAAGATTGTATCACTTAAATCCTTATACAATTTATAATTTTCTCCCACAAAGAAACATAAAGAATTGAGATATATGCATTGTCTATAAACCTAAAGTCATAATGAAAATATCTTCGTGAGATGAAATAGTGGCTAAATTCATATGGGACTCAAAGCAAGCAATTTTCTGTGATTTTATATATATATATGCGAAGAAATTCTGACTAACTTGTATATTGAAGTTGTAATTTCTAAGAAATAAAGATGTGGTGTCTACTCATGTTCCAAGGAATTCTTTTTTCTCTTCTCTAAAGGCAGTTATCTTTCTTTGTATTATTAGGGTTGAAATTAGTTTAGAACATAAAAAACAGAATTGATTTTTTATCCTTGAATAATGTAGAAGATAGTACGTGCAGGAAAGTTTTTTTCTAAAACATCCCTGAGTATATACCTTTGAATTTTACTGGAAAACACGTCATTCTATTCAGAACTCTGAATTAAGATGCGCTATATTTTGCTGAAGGCTATTTTAAATTAGGCTAATAAATTGCTACTCTCTGCCTTGCATGATAATGCATTACATTATCTACTGATGTACATGTATTGTTTGACTCTAATGGTGTGGAAATTAAATGTTAGACATAGGCCAGATGTTCCTGTAGATGAATATGAAGTATGAATCTGGCATAGTTAAGTCTCATTGGGATGAGGCATAGATGCAATAACCAACAACAATACTCACCACCCAAATTCCTCTGATATTAATCTCTAATAAGAACTGACATCATGCAAGCCAGGATCCTCCTTTAGTCTCTGTCTTTGAAAAGTGTTCGAAATGCCAGCAGAATTTGCACCTGCTTGGAAGGAAAGAAATCTTCTTTCCTAAAATAGAGAATAAACTAATATTGTGAATATGAAAGTACTTGGAAGAGTGTCCAGAGATGACAAATACTTGTCATCTTTGTTTGACAGGCAGAGACAGCATGGAATGGGTCTCTAGGTTCTGTGACTCCACGTGGCAGTGAAATTCCACGGGTCATTCCTTGGCTTTCCACACTTCTCAGTGGGGTCTGAGGGGTATGGGACTTGGGGGAGGAGAAATGACAAACAAATAGGTCTTATGGTGAATTGTAATGAAGATTCCCTGCTGGCTTTAGAGCCATTGGAGGGGAAAAAAAAAAAAAAACAAAAAACGGAAAAAAAGAAAACCATAATCTTTTATCCAGTGCTAACTTACAAATGATGTTGTAATTCAAACAGCAGAACACGTCTGAGTAGGGCAGAGGGGATAAGGGGTTACCTAGGATGTTTTTAACTCCTGCTCCTAATAATAGGTAGATGTTACTTTAAAAATTGGCTAGTATAGGGTAAGAGGAGACATGCATTACATCATCACAGTAATATCTTCTACAGATCTGTGTTGATGGATGCAGGGTGAACTTCCAGAAGCTTTGAGATGCATTTATTTCAGCTGTGAATAAAAAGATACAGCAGGAAATCTGTGAGCATGCTCAATAATATCTCAGAACTATAGAAAGACATCAAGGTAACTCAGTGAAAGATGAAACTGATGTTTTAAATCCTTCGATTCCAAGAGGGGCATCCAGGGGAAGATGTAACATGAAGAAAGAGAGGAATTTATTCCTTCAAGAGTTATTTCAGCTGTAAGTGCTGCTATTAGTTTTTTCACGTGCTTTCTGTGGTTTATTCGAGGTGTGGGAGTGTGTGTAATTCATGGCTCTATACAGTGCAGTTTCCATCTCTGTGCTTCTTTTCATCAAGAGGTCATTTCTTTTGTGTGAGAAGCATTATTTTTTTTTTACTTTATTTAGCTTTATTTCTGATTTTTTAGCTCAATGAACTAATTTCCTGGGAGTAGCCTGGTTTCTAATTTTAGCCATGTTTTATTTCATATTTATTTTTTGTTATACCACTTGTTTTTCAAAATCCTTTTTAAAAAGCAGTGTTTCAAAACTTGGGAATCAGTCTTGAAAATGAATCACATCTTTACCATCTACTAGACGGGTAGTCAGGGTCAAGTTACTTATACTCAGCCTCAACTTTCTCATTTCAGTAGTATGTTATGACACTTAATTGATAGAAATATTTATTTTCAGTGAGACCTTATATACTTAAATACTTCATTCAACACCTAATGCAAGGAACACACCTTCAATATATACTGTCACTAGAACATTGATATGCATAAGAACACTAGTAGAAATTAGAAAGAAATCTTACCTTAAAGAGTCTAATAAGACAGTCTGGCTGCTTGAGACAGTCATATAATACTAGGTAGCAGTAAAGTCCCTCCTTTATTTTACTTGCCGTGCCATATTTATCTCAACTTCTGTGAGATGGATACCAACAGACCTTTGACTTACAAACTCAATTCATTCACAAGGGCTGGTTGTAACTCAAGTTGTTCAATTGAAGGCTCAGTCTGCTCTGCCCAGATCTCAAAGTCTTTCTCCAGTATACAAGCAGGTCTCAGTGTCCTTAGACTCTAGCTCCAGGTTTCTTATCTCACAGAGGTAAGTATGTTATAATACTCCTTCCAGAACTCTTATGTCCTTTTAAAAAATTATCTTTATTCGTACATTGTAAGGATTAAATCTGTATCTGAGACCATTTGGAAGCACAAGAAGCCATCACCTAGGTCATAACACAAGACTTTGTAAATTATAAGTAAAATTCCAGTCACAACCCAAGTTGTGTGCATGTCAGACCAGTCATAACTCAAGGGTCTACAGTACATGTGTTATTATCATGACCATTCAATATACTGCTTTAGTTGGAACAATCCATAATATTTTTGCAAAACTAATTTCCATTTTTACCCCTTTACTGTAATTATTAGTAAAATAAATAAAACTAATCTGATATGCAGTTCAATAATCTAATGGGTACACAACAAATATGTACATTTTCCCCAAGTCTTTCCATCTTGATAGGTTTCGAACTTGCACTCTTTAGGAAGCAGAGACTAACATATAAGAAACAATATGAACAAAGAGATAAAAACAAGACTACATATAAAACCTTTGAGGCTGTTGGCAAAAATACTTATCCATTTACTACTTTGTTATTACTGTTCTGCATGAATTCCAGCCTTTGGAAATGACTGTCTTCACTTTCTTTTTTTTATTTTTCTTAAAGAACATTTATGTTTTCCATACAAAGTGAACAATTTATTATGAATAGTTGGAAGATGTATATAATATGCCTTAATTCTTTTCATAATCCCTTTCCTTCCCAACATCTGTTAGTTCCTTCCATTTTATCTGAGAGCTTATCAAACATTGCTTATTTAGATTTGCCCAGAAATTGCTAAATTAGAGTTTTATATTCCTGTCAACCTAAAATAATCTTAGTTTGACTTCTGACATCACTTTTTTTTTTTTTTTTTTGCTTTTGAGACAGGGTCTTTGTAGTTCAGGCTGGCCCTGAGCTCACTATGGTGCCCAGGCAAGCCGCCGTGAACTCAGCAATCCTCCTGTCTCTGCCTCCCGAGTGCTGGGATGACAGGCGTGAGCCACCACGTCCGGCATTGTGGTATGCGGTGTTGATTGTTGGTGAACGTGTCTCCACGCCCAGCATTATATGTGGTTACCGGGGATCGAACTCAGGACCTTGCGCTTGCGAGGCAGGCTCCGGAACCACTGAGCTAACCCTCCGGCCCCGACATCAGTATTATTTTAAGGATTTAAGTTTGGCATTCAGCTTTGGTTCTAGCTTCTGGCCTCCATTTTTAGGTGGCTGTCGACTTCACATTGACTTTACCAAAAGACATTGCCTGACAAGTTGCTATGACATTTATATTGTGTTTTGCAATTTAGTAATGTTCTTGAGTGCAACAGGTTCATTGTATAATTAAGCTCTAAATTATGTAGCACATAATGGCAGAGTGTAAGAGTATATAAAAGAAACCAATCAAGGAGAATTTGGAAAGAACTTATTTGGCATTGCAAACAATATGAAATAGTATTCATTTTCCATCCCTTGTAATTTTACCAATTTTTGTTTAGTTTTCCATAGCATGTGACTATGCTCCCCATGCACAATACTCAAAGGTTACAAAGAAAGAGTTGTCTCTCTGTATCAAGATTTCATATCCCAGGATTCAACCAACTGCTGATAAAAACTTTTTGTATAGAACATAGCCAGACTCGCACCTCACTATTCCCAAAATAATGCAGTATAACAACTAGCAATTACATTGTACACAGTATTATAAGGCATGTAGAAATAAATTAAAGTATCTGGGAGAATGTATACAAGTTATATGCAAATAAAGTGCCAATTAAAAGAGGAACTTGATTGCCCTCAGAACTCTGTATTCATAGGGAACCTGGAAATGATTCCTCACACATCCTGAGAACTGCAGAGAGCAGCGTCTGCCCTTTGAAATCTCTGTGCAACTTTAGTCTTTCACAAGTAGGTGCTGTAAGTGTTCAGTAATATATGAACACAGAAAAATATATCCATGGGAAAACATACACTTTTAAGTAGATGGCACATGTATTCTATAACGTTCTTTTCTCCACTGAGTATACCTTGAGGAAAATTTTTACTCATGTAATAGCTTGGGGAGATATAATTCATACGTCATGAAATTTACTCTTATTCAGTAGTTTTCAGTATGGTCACAGCGGTGTGCACCAACAACGTCGCATGACATACTCGTCACCCGAAGAAGAAACCACTTCTTCCAGCGGTTCTCTTTCCACTACCCTTTCTGTAGCGTCTACAAATATTAATCTGATTTCTACCTGTGTAGATTTGCCCAATCTTGACATTTTATATGACAATAATTTTTAACCTTTTGAGTTTGCCTTTTCTCACATCACATTTTAAAATTTTGTTCAATTTGTAGCATGTAGTAATACTTAATATAATTTTAACATTGAATATTTTATTTTATGGACTTATAAGATCAAATGTCATATATGCATATATCAATCAGTAGGACTTTATTATGCACATTTCTTCTTTTTTCCTTTTGAGACAGGGTCTCACTTTGTAGTGCAGGCTGGCTCTGAGCTCACTATGTAGCCCAGGCAAGCCCCGAACTCAGCAATCCTCCTGTCTCTGTCTCCCGAGTGCTGGGATGACAGGCGTGAGCCACCACGCCCGGCATTATGTACATTTCTTAACTGTTGTGAATGATGGATCTATGACCATTCATGCAAAAGTTTGTGAGAATATACATTTGCATGTTGGTATGTCTCTTCCATATATGGCAGGATTGGAGTTACTGAGTCACATAGGGATACTAAATTTGGGAGAAGATAATAAATACTGTCTTAGAGGAACTGCTGAAATTTTTTCCACCATGGCAACTCCATTTTACAATCCTATCAGCAAGCTATGAAATTTCCACTAAGCTTAATCTTAGTATCATGTTTCTGAGTTTTAGCCATTTTAGTGGGAGTAAAGTAGCACTTCATCATAGTTTTGGTTTTCATTTCCCAAGACCTAATGACACTGAGCACTTTTTTTATAACCTTATGGATAGCTGTATATCTCTGTAGGAAATGTGTGTTCATATCCTTTACCCACTTTGTAGTTGACATTTAAAAGCTCTTTGAAACTCTTCAGAACTTTCTATATACCAGACTTTAGAGATATATGATTTGCAAATAAATTATCTTTTTACTGTCATGATAGTTTTTTGGTCGGCTTTTATAAAATTTTGATATTTTGATAATTTAACATCTATTTTTGGCAGAGGGAGAGTGATTAAGAAAGAGAGAAAGGGAAAAGACAATGATTGCTTAACACAGGGTCATGAATATTTTGTTTTATAGACATTTTAGCTTTAAAAGGTTTGTGTGTGTGTGTTTGTGTGTGTGAACCCAGTAGGATTTTCCATAATGAGATCATGTCTTTAGAAGTAGTTGTTTTACCCTTTACAATTTGGAAGCCTTGAATTTTGTGCTGTGGTTTAATTACACCAGCCAGAACCTCCAAAGCAAAAATAATAAATACCATTAGCAAGGGCTGACATATTTGTCTTATTCCTGACATGAAGATGAAATGAAGAAAAAATTAATAGAGGAAAGAGGAAAGGACAAATCTCAAAATACAATCTTTAGATAATGTTATTTGAAAATTCCAGCTATTTAAAAAATTACAGTGAGTGAAAGAATTGTAGAACTTCAGGTTTTTCTCAATATATGAAGTTGTAGAAAGTAAAAGATCTTAAAATTAAAGAAAAAACAATTCAAATGATCTGCAAATTACATTCATAGAGTTACTTAAATTACATATATTAATTTTAGTCATCTTCATTAACTCCTACTAAAATGAGATGATTAGTAACTTCTACTCCTCTTTTCTTCACAGTTTGTTGTTTTTATATTATTTAATTTGTGATGATTTATATGTCTGTTCTATTTTGCAATACTTACCTCAGCTGTTTTATCTTGGGGCCATACTGAAGTGAATTAAATGTTTGGTCCTCTGTCCTATTACAGTTCTAAAAGCTGTACTATGATTCATCTCTTAATTAACTGCATTTAAACTTCAAAGTTTTTATTAAAAAATTAATTGCTGCTGAGTCTCATTTAACTGTTATTTGATGTATGGAAATGTTTTTCTGTCCTGTTTATATCTAAAGAGAAAGTTGATCTAATGTAAAAGATTTTGTTACAGTGTCTGAAATAAGCATTCACTCTAAGGCCAATCTGATTTCCTTTCTTGCAACTTGAGTGATGTTTTATTTAGTTTTGAAATTCAGTTACATGACTAAATCTATTTTTATATCACTAGATCTTATCAACATTTTTTAGCATGTGATGTGCCTTCTTAACTGGAAAATTAATGATTTTTGACAGTCAAGTTTTCTGCTGTTGTATCTCTGATTATTTTCTGTCCTACTTTTGGAGTCTTTACTTTAGAAATACCAAAAACCCAATGGTGAATAGATTATAGTTTCTAAATGTAGTTTTTCTAATTATTTTAAGCTTCTGCTCCTTTATTATTATTCATTATAACTAAAGAAAGTCATATCTATTATTATGTCTTGCTTCTAATTTATTTATACTACTTATTTTGTATTTTAGAATTTTCCTGTAATATCTTTTTTCTTCTGAATTTTATTTCATCATTTCCCTTTACTTACACTGAATCGGTGTCTTTACTGGATTATTCAGTGAATCCAGAGCACATATTGGTTCTTGGGATTTTATTTCTTCAATGTGGATTGTTTGTGTCATTATTTAAAATCAGTGCCTTTCTCCACTCGTGTTTGGCTATGATATATTTTAATAGATCTTACATCATTTCTTTCCTCTTCTGACCTTATTTTTATTCTGAATTTTTAACAGTAGTTTCTCTGGCACCTGCTTCCCCTTCATCAGGGATCACATGCCCACCTTGTGAGCTCTGCAAGCTTCCCTGTCAATGGACACAGAGAGCAGGGTGTGGTGAGAGGGAAGCACAGCTGGGGCCCAACCTTTGCCGAAAGCCTGGGTTCACTTGTGTTGTGGGGATCCCAATAGATATTATTTTTTGGTCTCCAATCCACTCAGCTGGGCATGAATTCAATTCTTTTGGGCTTTGGCTCATTCTTCCAATTTAACACTGTGTACTGGAGCAAGAGAATCAGGGGCCCTTCTGCTTCTGCTAAGGTCCAAATGTTGTTAGAACAGCATCTGCTTAGTGTTTAAACTTGATTTTTGTATGCATATCTACTATATCCCACTCCTCTTCATGAGGAACAGTGCAGTAGTCTTATTTTACCTGTAGTTTTCCTTTCTGTGGATTCAATTACCTATAGTCAACTGGGCTCTCAAAACGTTAAATGGAAAATTCCACAACTAATTTATATATTTGAAAGTCTGTACCATTCTGAATAGCATAACAAAATGTTTTGCTTTCCCACTCAGAGTACAAGCCCTCTTTCTGCCCATATTATCCATGCTGTATATGCTACCTCTCTGTTAGTAGTCTCAGCTCATAATCATTCTCCATTTCTTTCTACTGAACAGTTGCTGTAATTTTCCTGTTGTGCATTGGAAGATGAAAATTATACCATAACTTCCTGGCATGACCATCAACCAAGTAGAGCTAGTATACTAATATATTAAAAATAAGTAAAGAGGACCGGAGGGTTAGCTCAGTGGTTCCAGTGCCTGCCTCACAAATGCAAGGTCCTGAGTTCGATTCCCGGTAACCACATACAATGCTGGGTGTGGAGACTCACGCCCACCAGCAATCAAAACCACATAGCACAGTGCTGGGTGTGGTGGCTCACGCCTGTCATCCAGCACTCAGGAGGCAAAGACAAGAGGATTGCTGAGTTCGAGGCTTGCCTGGGCTACATAATGAGCTCAGAGCCAGCCTGAACTACAAAGCGAGACCCTGTCTCAAAAAAAAAAAATAAGTAAAGAAGTATTGTAAATATACTCAGTGTCTTAAACTACCCAATATTGACATTCATCATCCATCAGTGAGCAAGGGTCCACTTTGTACAAGGAAGTGGGTCTGATAATATGAGAGACAAAAAGATGAGTGAGTCAGTAGAGAAAGGGAAATGGAAAAAGGCACTTATCCAGCAGCCTTTCCACAAGGTGGCTTAAGCAGTTTCAATTATATGTAACAGACAGAATGTAAAGACGAATTAAAGAAAGGAGAGTACCTCTAGTTAAGGGACCAGCAACAGGCATGATGGAAAACATGTAATTGATAATATATTTCAAAGATAATTAGGGAAGACGGTAGAACATTTCAAATAAAAGGACAGCGTTAGACATGGAAGTCAAAATGGCTGAAACAAAGCTGGAAGCAATCTATATAATGAACCTACATCTTACGCATGGGGATATGAAGGCAAAAGGCTGAAACTCAAGTGTTGAGGTGGGTTATAGTGACTGAACATTAGAGCGACTCACCCACATGAGGTAATGGAGAATAGAAGAGTAGGAACAAACTTGATGGGAACAGGGGAGATAAATGCAAACATAAAACTGGCAGAAAGATAAGGATTGACTCCTACACAATGGGAAAAAACTGCCATGCTATGTGACTTGGGAACTGGGTTCAGTCTTGCTCTCCAACTCACACATGTGAGTCATTTGATCACTTTTGACCCCATTCAGCTCTCTGTATAACGAATACGGTAAACTTGGCCTCTGATACCCATTCGACATGTCCCATAGCACGGTTCTATGAGCCTAGAGAGGAAGATGTGAGATTTAGAGACTATTTACTATGTAGCAATGATTTCTGGCAAAAATACATGGAAGGAATTATGGTGATTGAAGTGCATAGAGCAAAAATTTTATGTATAGAGAGGTTGACAAAGAAAGGATGAAGAAATAGGAGAAATTACATTCAAAGATGACTCCAAGTTTCTGATTTGGGGTTACTGGAAGAATACAGATGATTTTCAGAAGTGTGAAAATCAAGCTCAGGAGGTATTTTCAAACCAGGAACATTATGCCAACATGGGACATTGGAAGACGAAAGTGGTGACGCCTGTATACAGGGGCTGAAAGTTGAGGGGAAGAAGTGCAGTTTTCATACTTCACAAGGAAAGTATAAGACATTTTAGATTCAACTTTATAAACTGTAGAAGTGAACATGAGTTGAGTTGTGTCACTCTCACTCATACATCGATGCCCTCAGTCCCAACTGTGACGATATTTGGGAGGAGAGCTTTGAGAGATAATTAAGGTTATATGAAGCCATGAGAACGGAGTCCTTATGGCGGACTTGTGTCCATGCAACAAGGACTTAGAAAAACAGAGACTGCTTGCACATTTCCTCTTGCTTTTTTTCATCTTCCGCCTCCTTCTTCCTCTCTGTCTCTCTCTGTCTCTCTCCCTTTCTGTCTCTCTCTTTTTCTTCCACCTATCCCCACATAAGGACACAACAAAAAGACAGCTGGCTGCCTTGCCTGCAAACCAAAAAGAGAACCCGGCCCTCTTCACCAGGAGTGGAACCTGTTGGCCACCTGCTGCCTGAGATACCCAGCTTCCAGTACTGTGAGAAACACGTGTTTACCATTTGAGCCAATCTGCAGCATTTTGATGGATGGGCTTGAATGGACAAAGACAAATTAGAATGTAATTATTTTTTCTTTTTTTTGTGAGACTAGGTCTCACTTTGTCTAGTTCAGGCTGGCTCTGAGCTCACTATGTAGCCCAGGCAAACCTCAAACTCAGCACTCCTCCTGCCTCTGCCTCCTGAGTGCTGGGATTACAGGCGTGAGCCACCACACCAGGCACTGTGGTATATGGTACTGGTTGCTGGTGGGTGTGAATCACCATGCCCAGTATTGTTGTATGTGTTTACCGGGGATCAAACCAGAGACCTTGTGCTTGCTAGACAGGCACCGGAACCACTGAACTAAACCTCTGGCCCTGGAATGTAATTTTTGAAACACAGAAAGAAAGGAAAGAAAGAGAAAATATAGCATAAAGTTAACTCTGAAAAGAGGTCCTATGAGTAGTTAAGGGGTGCAACACAAAACCTCAGTGACAGAGGAATGAAAGGCGACAGCACCAATAGCTTGCTCATTTGTACAACAGATTCATATGGAACATTTATTGAAAGCTACTATATAGGGAACTATTGAATCTGATGGTGGTATGCTGAGTGAAGTATTTGTTTTGTGCATTATATACCTCTGCTTTTAAGAGAGTTGCAGGTAAATATGTTGCTCTTTCCAAGAGGAGAGATATTACATCCAACCGTGAGGCACACAAGCATAGCACTTGGTCTGAGAATGAGTCTCATGTCTCCCATATTTTCTTGATTCATTTTACACATGAAAAAAATACGATAGCAGCAAATGGAATAGAATTAGCTATGGACCTTGGGTAATGAGAATCCTTTAGGAAACTTAAGGTAAAATCTACAGAGCTATGCAAGGACTGTTTTACAACAGTGCTGCTAGGGCTAGGGGCAAAAGCAAATTAAGTTAGCACAGTTATGGATGCAGAGAGGAGTTAAGAGTGAGAAGTCAAACCCATGAAGGTGTATTCTAGGACCTGGGAAAGAGCAGCATGGAAAGAGACGCCTGGGAGAGCTGTGTTCTGGCGAGGTTACAGTTGTTGTAAGAGGGGGTTACGGTGATGCAGAGAGGGGACATGAGCAACATCCCCAAAGCTCTTTATTCCCACTCTCTTGTCTCATTGGGAGACCCCAATTAGAAACAAAGGAGTAGTTCAGCTGGGACATCCCCAGAGGCCTGGGTACTCTGCCCTGACCTCCGCACAGCAGTGGGCTCAGCAGTTCTACTGGGGCTACCGCCCAGGGACAAGGCCCAACAACTGTGCCTCGGCTTGCTGTGCAGCGAGTAGGTGTAGCAGTTTGGCTGGGACATTCACAGGGCCCAGTGACTCTGCCTTGGACCTCACACAGCAGTGGCTTGGCCTCACAGTTTTTGCAGGACACAGCATAGGGAGGAGGCCCAGCAACTCCATCTCAGGCAACAGAAGGCTGCTGTGGCTGCTCAGGGGCTTTGATTTATGCTGGAAAACTATTTTTCAAAACTGATGGGTAAATAGGATACTTCCATGACAAAGAATAACTGAAAAACTTCATGGATGCCAAAACTCTCCAAAAAATTCTAAAAAATACAATGAGGGTCACATTCATGAGGCCCAACAAAATGAAGTCATTAGGCAAGATAAAAAATTCACAATAAAGGGTAAAAAATTAAAAAATAAATCAGTCAATAATAGTGAAATACAATGACAAGGCTAAGTCAACACATATTAATTATAGGCATAAATACTGAAATTCACCAATCAAAAGAAATAGACTGGGACAATGGATTAAGAAGCAAGATCTAACAATATGTTGTATTTAAGAAACATACCTAATTAAAAAGAAATTCAAACTAAAAGGATGGAAAACAATTCATGTGATAAGAAAATGCAAAACAGCACTGGCTATTGTACTTACACACAAAGTAGATTTCAAACCAGAAGTAATTAATAAAGAAGGGCACTACATCCTTGTACAGAAAGCAATACAAGAGCAAGAGATTGCATTCATAAATATATATGCACCAAGTGCTAGTGCACCCAAGTACATAAAACAAATGTTAATGGCCAGGCAAAGCTGAATAAGTACCAATACAATAGTAGTAGGGAGGCCTGAATAGCCCACAATCATAAATAGAGAAAAAAATTAACAAAGAAAACAAAACGTTTTATTAAAAAACTTCATCTTCTTTATCCAGTGGGATATTACTCTGTCATAAACAATGACAAGTTTCATTCATTTATGCACAAATGGATACACCTTGAGAACACACTAATAAGTGAAATAAATAGATCACAGATATGTAAATACCATATCTTTTCTCTAGTATGAGAGCCTGTAGATGTAAATGAGTTCTATAATGTATGATAGATTTTGTAAAATAAGAAAATATTCAAAGGGAATGTGGTGGGGGAATGTAATGAGGGGAAAGAATAAATACGATTTGGAAAGAAAAAGAAAGCATGTATATAAGGGGTGGGGAGTTGTGGGTGGGTAGGGATATGGGTAAAAATGAGAATTAACTTATGTCATATACTGATACAAATTCCCCAATGTTGAGTGTGATTGTGAGCTATATATAAAATTTACCAACAAAGAATTAAATTTAAACATAAAAAATGAAATGCTAGAACCGAACCAAAATTTTGAACAATTGAACTTAATAGATGTCTACAGAGTATTCCACCCAACAAAAATCAGAATAATATTCTCCTTAGCTGCACACAGGTCATTCTTCAAAATAGATCACATGCTAGTTCTCAAGTAAATACAAAGAAATTGAAGTTATTCCCTGTGTAGTGTCAGATCACAGTGCCTTGAAATTGGAGAAAAATAGCAAATGAAGTTCCAAGAACTTCATAAACACATGCAAAGTTGAATAACATTCTCCAAAACAAACAACAGGTCACAGAAGAAATTAAACAGTTTCTACAATTAAATGATAATGATAGTAAAACTTACAGGAATCTATGTGACACAGTGAAAGCAGCTCTATGGGGGAAATTCATAGCAGTGAATACTCACACTAGGAAAACAGAATGAGTTCAAATGAACAACCTAATGGTGAACCTTAAGCTTCTTGAAAACAAGGAGCAAGGCAAACCCAAAGCTCACACAGGGGAGGAAATTGTAAAGACCAGAGCAGAAATTAATGCTAGGAAGACTAAATTTGATACAAAAAACAACAAATTGAAGAGTTTATTCTTTGAAAGAATAAACAAAATCAAGAAATGCTTAGTTTACATTAGTAAAAAAAGCAAAGGTACAAATCCATGTAATTAGGAATGAAATGGGTATAATCACAACAGATCCAGCAAAAATCCAGAGGAAAATCAACACCTACTTTGACAACCTGTACTCAATAAGATGGAAAATAAAGATGGACAAATTCCTAGACACCTATGAACTGTTAAAGTTGAATGAAGAACTTATAAAATTCTTAACACCTTAATATCAATCAGTGAAATGGAATATATAATGAGAAACCTACCAACAAAGAAAAGTCCTGGTCCAGATGCCTTAAATGCTGAATTCCACAAGAAGTTTGGGGAAAGCTAAGCCACTACTTCTCAAACTCCTTCATGAAATCAAAAGGGAAGCAAGACTCTCAAATTCATTCCTCAAAGAAACCGTTACCTTGAATTCCAAAAGCAGAACAAGTCCTAACCAAATGAGAACCACATGCCAATCTCCCTAATGAACACAGATGTAAAAATCTTCACTTATGTGTATGTCCTGAGGTACATGCATTGGAGTATACCATGCTGTTTTTATCAGAGTGGCTTTGTAATAGAGTTTCAAATTGGGGGTTGTGATACTCCCTGCCTTGTCCTTATTTCCTAGAATTGCTGTTGCTGTTCTAGGTCTCTTATGGTTCTAGATGAATATTTAGATCATTTTCTCTAGTTCTGAAGTACATTGTTGGAATTGAAATTGGGATTACACTGAATCTATATAGCAGTTTGGGGAGTATGACCATTTTTTCAATATTGCTTCTTCCTATCCAGGAACAAAGAATGTCTTTCCATTTTTGGATATCTTCTTTGATTTTCTTTTTCAAAGTGCTGTAGTTTCAAAGTAGAAGACTTTCACCTCCTTTGTTATATTGTTTCCTAGATATTTCATATTTAGGGGGTGCTGAATGTGATCATAATATATATATATATATATATATATATATATATATATATATAAAATGTATCAATAAACTTAATGAAAAAAACAATTTGCCCTAAATGATAGCTAGGAAACTTCTCCTTTAGTAAGAGTAGCTATGCATAATGACTTCGTTCCAAAAGACACAGTAAGGAAAAAGGAAAATTAGTAACACTGCTATGGAGAAACCATACAAATGTTACTAATGTCAATAGTGGAACGTCATCTCAGTAGTATGTGTATTTGATTATGATAAGACCATCCCCTACTAAATATGTAATGCTATGCTAATCATGAGTAAAATACCAGCCAGGTCCCAATTAAAGGACATCCTATCACATAACTGACCAGTAGTCTAAAATATCTCTGGATCATTACAATACCATCACACAGTCATCATAATACCTGACCAGTACTTCATAAAATTGTCAAGGTTATCTGAAGTCTGCACAACTATAGTGGCTAAGAAGACCCACTGTGAGAGTCTTTATAAGATTCTGGAAGAGGAAAAAAAAACTATGGAGAGTATGGATTGTAGTTGATATCAGTGTATCAATATTAGTGTAACAAATACTTAGTAATATTATTTGTTGCAAAGAGGAGAAACTAGACTTTAGGCTTGTGGGGACTCCCTGTACTGTCTGTCCAATATTTCTGTAATCAGAAACAGTTTCACTTGGAAAACATGGCATTTTCTGGTTTTTAAGGAAAATGACGTATTAAGGAACATGCCCTAATTTATATCTACAATGTGCTTGCAGAAAGAGAAGCACACTTAATGACTTAGAATGGTTTTAAAAGACAAGTACATGAGAATTGCCATTTGGAAAATAAAGTTGGCATTTGAGATTGTTGAGACACGTGATAATGACAACCTTTAAAATGGAGGGGCAGAGTCTCAGGAGGACAGGAACATTAACCATTCAGAAAGTCTGTGAGTCAACCTTACACTTCCTCATGAGAAAGAGTCCTCTCCGGATGAAGAACTCTGCTTCTAAGCCCACTGTGTAGAACTTCTTTTAACAGCCCATTTGCCCATGCTATCAGCAGATTTTCACCAAGTAGGAATAGGGAGAGTGATGTCTCAGAGATGATAGCTCAGACAGTGGCTTGGGACCTGCAGGACAATGGACAGCAAAACCAAGTGGAAGTAGGTGACCAAGCAGAGATGCTACAGTAACAGATCCGAGGCTATGAGTGCATTAGGACACATGATCTCAGATGGGGACATTTGGGAGACAGAGAACTACTGAAGCTCTAGACCAAATCTGAAATCAAGGCCTGGAGATCTGGAGCTCTACCTGTGTTAGACATTTGTTGTTATCTCTTACCAACTCTGCAACTTTTAGCAAGTTACAACCATTCTGCCCTTTGCCACTTAAAAATGGGTATAATGAGAGTGTGTATTTCAAAGATTGTTGGGAACATGAATTGATATATACTTTTAAACGTTGAAATAGCATTTTCCTTGTAAGTATATATTTAATCAGAGAGCTGCTATTAGTACAATTATTTTCTACTCATAATATCTTGAAAGATGCCTGTGGGGGAAACAGTCAAAAAGAAGCATTAAGATGTTTTCTGGCACAAACTAGAAACAGGTTGTAGATGTCTCATGCAGAAGGAAGGCTCTACGTGGTGTATTAGGTTGGGCTTGTGGTCAGTTCATTTTCATTGCTGTCTTTTCCTGACTACCTAAGTAATATTTGCCTGTTTTTCATTTCTTCATTTTTTTCTCAGTTCAAATTTTTGCTATTCAAATGGAATTCAGCGCTAATTATCATAATTAGATTGTTTGAGTTTTTAACTTTTAAATTCCTGATGGTAGACATTCAAAATTGCACTCAGGGGCCGGGGACTTAGGTCAGTCAGTGGCTCTACACCTGCCTTGCAAATGCAAGATCCTAAGTTTGATCACCAGTATCAAAAAGAAAAAGTTGCATTGAATTATGCATCTATTCTATTCTTTAGCCATTGAATCACCTCTGCTCAAAATTGGCCAATGTACAATATGCATAAGTTTTATGTTTCAAGTGGGATATAATTATTATATTCTTTCCCTGGAGGTAAAAGTAACACCCAGTAAAGTGTTTTTGTTTGTTTACTTCTGCTTTTAGGTGTAATGAGTCTTGAATAAATAATAAAATGAAAATATGATAATTATTTTCAAAACTCACCTCCTGGGCAGAGAAGCAGAAAAGTGCATTCTGAACTTGCAAAACCAAAGTTGAAGGTTTGGATCTGCTTCTAGCCTAGTAGGTATGTCTGCTAGTCTGTTTCCTCCTGAAAGCAGAACTGAGGGTCTACTTGAGGGAAACTAGTTGAGGTAGTTTATTAAAGAATGTGACACCAAGGGGCAAACACAAAAGTCGGAAGGAAAGAAACTGGGAAGAAGGAAAGGCCACTATCAAATATATTATAAAGTTGACTACCAAGGAGGGTTTAAAGTTCTATCCCACCAGAATTTCACAGTAATGCTATGAAATGGATCTTTAAAAAAAAAAAGAAAAGAAAAGAAAAGAAAAGAAAAGAAAAGAAAAAAGATCAGAACATTTATCTCACCGACACATGTATGTATCAACTTTCCTACACTCATGGTCTGTACAGGCATGAGGACTGGGTGGGTTCACAGGAGATGTTTCACACTCAGGGATCAGAAAAGTCTCAGGTGAGTCAGCGTAAAATGTGTGCCAGGGCTTTGCCTATTGCACCTGTGCAAATCTAGATCATTGGCATGGCAATGGTCAAAGCAATGAGTAAAATGTAGTGATGGATGAGAGATACATCGTACAAAGTCTCTAAAGAACTTAACTTCTCCAAGGATCAGCATTCTCATGTATTAAACATAGTTTAATTTAACCTAGCAACTAAATGTGGAAACTCCATTCAATCAGCACTCGTTAGTCCAAAATAAAGGAAAGAACTGAGTCCATGAACCAAAGTATCACTGTAGTTGAACAAAATCTAGATTTGCGGCATAGATTCCATCTGTGTCAAATGAAATCTTATCCGACCCTTTTAAGCAATCACATAAAAGTATAGCTGCATAAATGAACAGTTGTGAACCTCATGCAGAAGAGAACCTAAGACCCTAGAACTCAGAGAAGCCCAATGTGGATAGAGTGGGCCAGGTGCCCACTGAGAGTTCACTGAATGCTCTGCATCATGTGATACCATGTGACCCAGAAGTCTTGTACCAAGTGGAGATATTGATCAAATCCATGCAATCAGATCAGACTGTCGAATGACATAATGTGTAGGGAATAATTAGAAAAGCAAAGAGGAGAACTTAGAGGTAAGGTAGGGGCAACATTCAGAGGACAATGAAGAGAAAGCAGATATGACAGATGAGGAAAGGGAATGGGGAGAAAAGTTCCAGGAAGCCATGAGAGCAAAGTTTCAGATAGAAAAAGGAACATTCTACAACGTCAATATGACAGAAGACATAATTTTTGAGGCTTGCTTAAAATAAGTGCATTACTTTGAGTCAGGTAATGTGTGAAAAGAAAACAGAACTGATATCATGAAGCAATTTGAAAGCAAAATGTCCGTAATGAAAAAAAGAAAAAAAAAGCCAGGAACGGCATGAAGATCCCAATTTTCTAGGCAGTTCTTCATCTTGAGCAGATGAGATAAAATGCCCTTTTGAGGATAGAAATCTCTCTTTAAGAAAAAACTACTTGCATTAAAATCTCAGATATGCTGTCCTATACTAATGGCCAAGGGCCTCCAGGTCTGCTGTTTCTCCTTCTAGGCAGATGCACATTCATTGCCAAGTATTTTTGTTTTGTTTTGTTTGTTTGAGACAGGGTCTCGCTTTGTAGTTCAGGCTGGTCCTGAACTCACTATGTAGCCCAGGCAAGCCTCAAACTCTCAGAAATCCTCCTGCCTCTGCCTCCTGAGTGCTGGGATACCAGGTGTGAGCCACCACAACCGACACTGTGGTGTGTTGTACTGGGGACTGAACTCAGGATCTTGTGCTTGCCAGGCAGATGCCAGGCAGAGCCAAATCTCTGGCCCAACCAGGTACTTTCTTAAGGAAACACTCCTATAACCCCCATTTGTGTTGTTTCCCTGGTGCCATTATCAGGAGAATCTCCTTGTACTAAATAAACATGTCCCCAAGAGAATATTAATTCTTACGTTCATCTATTCTTGGGTCTCTCATAGACTCACCAGGGACTAACAATTCAGGTTTGGCTTTGGACTCAGGTGGAGCAGCTTTTGAAGTCAGATTCCATTACATTTTTTTGTCTAATTCTTGGCAAACTATGTTATTGGGCAAGTTTTGTCCTCCTCAGACTTCAGTTTCCTCAAATAATAAAGAAGAACAATTGTAGAACCTATCAAATAGGACGATTATAGTGAGCTGTCCACAAAGAATTAAGCACATTGCCTAGAATATACAGAAACCCCTAAGGACTATTCCCAGTTATCACCTCACTGTTATTCCTGGCATGTCCTACATAGAGCAGCCTATAGAGTGGGGTCCATTGGGGCTATGATGACTTCTGCAGCTAATGACCTTATCTCTGGGGGAGTGCCCATTTCTCAGTCCCAGGACTCCACTCTGAGTACCATTTTCCCACATGTTCAACACAGGAGAGAGACCCTAAATGCTCTTTTTCCCTCCAACTTGGAGGGGTGGGTTCACCTCCAACTTACTGTGGGCTCTCAGAAATCATCATTCCCTCCTGGACCCAGTCCAAAGAGAGGACAGAACCAGAAGTAACATACTCGACTAACCACAGAACCAACACTAGTTCACACTTATAAAGCACGTCATTTTTTCATCAGTTATGTGCATAACAACATGAGCCTTAAAACAATAGTCATCTTTTTCTTTTTAGTTGTGAAATTCTATTCTATGATCTAAAATATAAATCTGATTCTCTTCACGCTACCTCTTCAGGAGGTACGATCAAACCCAAATTCTGATCCAAATTATTCTATTGACTTTTGTGCAGTTTCTGAACCCAGAGAACAAGCAAACAAAAATCCTCTTACCTTTTGTGAGAGTTTGTGCCACAAATCTGAATCTCAAAATTGTATGCAATCAATGTAGTATGTGATACAAAAATACTATGACTCCTTGTGCTTCCCTAGGACTTTTTCTGTGTATACTCTTATTACTAAATTTCCTTTGGGTGATAAAAATGAAATCAATAGAGTCATACTTAGTGAAAGGAGGTGTTGCTTCAGCAATAACAGTTGTAGTTCTGGTCTCATTTTTAGAAACATGGAGGGTTTCTCTGTGTATCTACACATCACTGAGTATGGCTTTGAGGCCATACATGTCTGTGCTTCTAGTTTCTATTGTGTGTCATCAGCATGGATGATGATGTCCCTGGGTGTCTGATTACCTCTGAGAAAGGCACTGAGATGTTTTGTTATTAAATCTGTCGCTGATTGGTTTGAGTGTGAGTCCACTTTTTTTTTTTTTTTTTTTTTTGAGACAGGGTCTCACTTTGTAGTTCAGGCTGGCTCTGACCTCACTATGTAGCCCAGGCAAGCCTCAAACTAAGCGATCCTCCTGTCTCTGCCCCCTGAGTGCTAGGATTACAGGCGTAAGCCACCATGCCCAGCACTGTGGTATGTGGTATTGATTGCTGGTGGGTGTGAGTCTCCCCGCCCAGCATTGTATGTGGTTACTGGGGATCGAACTCAGGACCTTGCATTTGCGAGGCAGGCGCCGGAACCACTGAGGTAATCCTCCAGCCCTGTGAGTCCACTTTTTGTTGACAAGAAAAAATACCTGATGGTTGCAATTGAAAGGATGAGAGGCTCATTTTGGCTCATGGTTTCAGACGTTCAGTCCATGATCATCTGGTTCCAACGCAGGAACATCATGAAGAAAAGGTCTGGTGGAAGAATGCTACTCAATGTGTGGCATCCATGAAGCAGAAAAACAGAGAAGAGCCAGAAAGCAAAGGACAGGCCAAGACATAGTTCCCGAGTCATATACATGACCCACCCAGTGATACGCAGAAGTGTGTTTTTCTGGGTGATTCTCAGGACAGCTGAGTTGGCAGTTTAGGTGATGCTACAACTCACCTTCAGGTTGTCTGAGGTTTACCCACCTCAATAAAAGCTCAGAATTTTCCCCAAATGTTTCTCTTCTGTGTAGGGAATTGATTACAGGCTCATGCTGCCATCTAGAAGGAACTGACCACGAACTTTATTTAGGTTTGCAACTGACCAGTTTGCTACCCTCATGTAGGCACTCAAACTTTCTCTTCCATAAAGTTGAGATCATATCACAGAAGCCACTATCTAAGCCCCAGGAGACGATAAAAACATGTAGCCCATCTCTAGAATACAGTGTTCATTACCTATGAGCTATTACTTAATATCAGTTTACCACAGTGTGATATATTTTGCAACGGCAGAGCTGCTGCCAACACTGAGACGCTGTATCTTGGTATACAGTTTCTAGCCTCTGTCCCCCAGACTGAGAGGAGAACGTGGGAGACTCTGCTACCTCTGCCTCCAACAAACATCATTGCTGTGAAGATAGTAGGTTGAGAAGGAGCTGATGACAAGTCACTGGGCTGGAAATAAAGGGGTAAGAGGATGCATTCAACGACACATCGGTTTCAAAACCTCTCAGCCTATCTAGGAGACTTTATTTGGAACTGGTGCCATCTGTTTGCCGGATGTCTGTGACAGAAATGTGTCCGTGAATTGGACTCTGCTTTTTTTTCCCTCTTCAGCTGTGCAGCGCAGCCAGATGTTCTTGTGTTTCTGACACCACCACATCCATCAAGCTCTTTGCGGGACTAGATCATTCATGCTTGTGTAACTTCATTTCTCCAGCAGTGAGACTAGCAGGCATGTTTATCCACTTTTTTTTTTTTTGCCTTGACTTTTTTCTTATGTAGCTTCAAATTAAATTAAAATCCAGCACTGTCACTAATTAACCAAGGGTGGCACATTTGTAAACCTGGATTTGCCTGGTTGCCAGTTGAGAAAAATCCCCCCGCACTCTGCCAAAATCATGTTTATCAGGCACCGTTGGTGTCTTGGCAATGCTGCTTGGGCTTTGTCGGAACAGAATGTAGCTGTGTAAAAGATGTCCTTCGGAGATGTGAGCTGACTCGTGTCGATCCCAGACCCAAATATGCTGTGAACTAATTAACACCAGTGTGAGAGTAACACTCCAATATTGTTACCTTCTGCGTAACAGCACATACATAGCTTTGTGCATGAATCTCTGTCTCCTAAAACGTGAATGATGGTGTTGCTACCACAAGAGAGAATACTGGAGAAGCAAAACCCTGGCGCTCTGCTTATCCGCATTCTCTCGTCCCAGTTTCTAACAAGTTTGAGAATTCCAGGGTAGAAGTCTTATTATCACAGATGCGTGTTGCAAATGTTACACAACTGGGCATAAAAGAAGAAGCTGTGACATTTGGAGCAGACGTGACATCAAGAAACTTTAGCTGAGGGGGTATCTCAAATGCATGCTGGAAAGAAAGCATTTCTTGCTTTTTCTCCGCCTGATTGGGCCATTTGAATTCAGAGACTCCAGAGCTCAGATAGCCTTTCTGCTTCTGACCGATTCCCTGAAGTTCATACACTCTGGGATGTGGGGTCAGAAAACTGCGCTCATTTCCTCTGATCTTGTTCTGAAATGACCTTGATAATCAGGCTATGACATTCCAAATGCCCGGATGAAGGAAGATTGAAGAAGAGAACAGAGAACTTTTTTCCTAAAGATAATGCTTACTTTTACATATCGCAATGGCAATACTCTTTTTGCCTTAAAGAATTTCAATTTAGTCCAGAAAAATATTGACCACGAAGCCTCGTACATGATGTTACAAGGCTGCCTAAGTAGCATTTCTGTGATTATGGAAAGGTTTCCTATGCTGCGCAGCATGGCAGCTTCCAGACCGTCCCTGGCTAGTGAGGAGTGGAACTGAGGCTGGTGAATGAGAGCGGTATGTTCCGTTTCCTTTAACTTTAGGTGGTTTGCACTTGGCTTTGGTCGCTGTTGTCAGTAGCGGAGCAGTGGGACAACATAAGAAATACGGTGTTAGTTACGTTTTTACATACTTTCCCGGGTCTGATATAGTAGAACACAACTGATTCATATAGCTACTTCTGTGTTCTACGTAGCATAATACTTCTGGTCGAAATTTTTAAAGAAGATCTGGTTATATCCAAATATTGACTTGAAAAGGGAGATATGTACTGGAGAAGGAAGATCTAATGAAATTAATTTTTGCTGTTTCATCAAGAGCACTGTTAAATGGAATTGACTTTAAGAAATATTTTGGTATCTCCAACTGCTTATATAGTAAGACACCAACAGCTATAGCAAAAACATCATTATATGAACAAGAAAGTGGGTAAAAAAAATAACATTCAAGTTTTGTTTGGCAAATTTGAAACTTTTCATATCTCTTGAAACTATAGCAAGGACCCCCAAATCTTGAAGACTACACTTTTAGAAGTGTTCTGAAATCGAGTCCTCTGCATGCTGCATTCCTCTCCTCCTCATCCAACCCTCTTCTCTCGGTCTCCATCTCCGTCTGTCTCTCTCTTTCCTTCCCTCTCTCTGTCCCTCTCCCCCCACTTTCCCTTGTCCTTTATGTAACAGAACAATTTAACGTTATTCTGCTTGGAGCCAGTCAATAGTAAGAATCTCTACTTCTTTCTTAAGGTTTCACATTATATTCCCTCCAAACAATAGTTCCAGGCTCAAAGAGAATTCTGCAGCTCCCTGAGAGGATCGCTGCACTCTTTATTTGCTTTCTTCCAAAACAGGTTGACCTGCCAGTTCCTAGTCCATTGCCACACTCAGCATTTTCTACATGTCTGTTGAAAAACTCACTGGAATGCTTACCTGGAAATAGTTACCTACTGTTTTGTCTCCCAGCCAATCTATCTCTATTATGACTACGAATTCTTTGCAGGAAAAAGCTATTTGTTTAATAAATGCAACTGGATGAAGGGACCTATGAGGTATCAGGTCTACAGACACGACTCTCTACACTGACTGCTTCTGGTTTGTGGTCCTCCACATGGTGACCAAGGACACACGTTTGAGCTGAGCAGCATCTTAGAGTATCGTTTGCTTTGTTGGTCTAATTTATAGGAAGTCCATGAGAGGACACTAAGAGAGAGAGAGAGAGAGAGAGAGAGAGAGAGAGAGAGAAAATATGGACAAGCACATGCCTTTTCGATAGAAACCTACCAAGCAATTGTGGCTAAACTATTTGACAAACTTGAATTTTTTTTTTTTTTTGAGACAGGGTCTCGCTTTGTAGTTCAGGCTGGCTCTGAGCTCACTATGTGGCCCAGGCAAGCCTGGAACTCAGCAATCCTCCTGTCTCTGCCTCCCGAGTGCTGGGATGACAGGCCTGAACCACCATGCCCGGCACTGTGGTATGCGGTGTTGATTGTTGGTGGGCGTGACTCTCCATGCCCAGCATTTATGTGGTTACTGGGGATTGAACTCAGGACCTTGCGCTTGCAAGGCAGCCGCTGGAACCACTGAGCTAACCCTCTGGCCCACAAACTTGAATTTTTAAGTGGAAAGAAAAGCTAAGACCTTTTTAACCTTTCTGATTCTCCTTGTAAGATTTTGTGACATGAGCCTGAACTGTACCACACCATGGGCCAAGAGCATCATCCATAGCATATTTCAGGAAACTGTCAGAACCTTTTTAAAAGACGTCCTCCCACCCAGACCTATCGCACATTCCAGAGGGCTTCCTCACTGTGAAACCTAGAGAGCTAAACATCGCCACGCCTTCTGGCGGTACCCGTGCCCCCACCTCATAATAACACGCAGGGACTCGATGTGCTGTCTTTTAACCATGGAATTTATTTCCGCACTCTTGTTAATGATTGTCTAAATTCTTTAGGGTCCGTGGCAAACCAAGTCTGCTGGAGATTTTAGCAGATCCTCGATTTGGGAATGTAAAGGAGCCTGGAAGTTATGGCTTTCTGCTGGAGACCAGAAGAATCAGCAACGAGAACTGCATGAAAGGCTCTTCTTCTGCCCCCTTAGGCAGTAGAAGCTACTTTTGCACATAAACACATTTGTCTAATGCTCAGTGAGAAAACAATTCCATGAAAATACCAAACAACAATAACAACAACAAAAACCACAAAGTGTGCTGTGCTACAGATATAAAAATCACATCTTCTAAAGGGAGCATGGTGCAGCTAGTCTAGGGTACAAGAACAGGAGTGAAAAGCAGGAAGTTTCTCTCTTTTCTTTTTTCTTTCTTTCATTTTATTGGTACAGTATATATACACATCACAATTATACTCCCCATTGAGAATTTGTACCAGTATATGATACAACTTAATTCTCATTTTTTCCCTCCCTTCCCCACCCTACCTCCTCCCACCCCTGTACGTAAGCATTGTTTCCTTTTTTTTACCATCAACTTTTTTCTTTCTTCATTATTTACCCCTAAGCTCCATTATCCTTTGAATATTTACTATTTCACAATATCAGTCATGCATTCTAGAACACATAGCTTCAGTTTCTCATATCAGAGAAAATATATGATATTTGCACATCTGTGGCCTATTCATTTTACTTAGGAGTATGTCTTAAAGGTATGTCCATTTGAGTATAAATGATTCAATCTCATTCTTTATGGCAGAGTAATACTCCATTTTATTTTTAAAAAATCCCACACCTTCGTTATCCAGTCTAGAGTTGATGGGTATTTGGGTTGTTTCCAAGATTTAGCTATCACAAACTGAGCTGCTATAAACATGGGTGCACATATGTCACTGTGATAGGAATCTTGTAATTCTTTTGTGTATATCCCCAGCAGGGGAATAGCAGGGTCAAATGGAACCTCTAGTCCTAGGTTTTGAGGAATCTCCACAGTGATCTCCATAATGGTTGTACTAGTCTACATTCCCACCAACAGTGGAAAAGGGTTCCTTTTTCTCCACAACCTCACCAGCATTTGTTACTGGCTAATTTCGAGATAGCAGCCACTCTTTGTGGAGTGAGATGAAATCTCAGAGTTGTTTCATCTGTACCTTTCAAATGGCCAGTGACATTGGGCATTTCCTCATGTACGTCTAGCTGCTTTTACTTCTTCCTGTGAAAGTGTCTGTTCATTTCAGATGCCCATTTTTGAACTGGGTCTTTAAATTTGGGGGGACTGATTTTTTTAAAGCTCTTTTTATATTCTAGATAGTAGCGCTTTGTCTGAGGAATTGCTGGTAAAGATTTTTTCCCATATTGTTTGTTGCCTTTTTCTCTGTTGATGGCTTCTTTTGCTGTGCAGAAGCTTTTTAATAGGAAGAGATCCCATTTGTTGATTTCTTCTGATAGTTCTCGTGCTATAGAGGTTTTGTTCATAAAGTCTTTCCCTAAGCCAATGTAGGAGGTCTCTCTCTTAGTCCGTCTTTCCTTCTTTAAAAATGGTATGAACTTGGACAAGTTGAACTTCTTTGAAGTCCGGCCTCCTACTCTATAGCATGTGACTTAACGATTTTTTAGTTATCTTGTTTTCTCTCCATCTTTGGCAAAGTCCTTCTTTTTGATCTGGAACTGCATTTCCTTCTTAGAATTATATAGTTGTTTAAAGTCATATAATGTTTTGTTTTCCCGTTCATAAAGCAGCACATACTTTGGGTTTGGCTTTGCATACAGAGATGTGTAAAATGACACAGAATTTTATCTTTCCTGGAAAATTTTCTACTAGTGCAGTGATTATGAAATACATATATGGCTGTTAATGTCTATATTTGCCCTGTGTATTATAGGAAATGCATTATTAGAAAACTAGGTCCAGTGCCTCTTATAATTTGTGGTATGTGTTTTTATATATAACAATTCATCCATCTTGGGGAATTATTACATGTACATATCAAATCCTAATCATTTTAAAATTCTCCTTCTCTTCTACCTCCACTTTCCTCCCATCCTCACACCTCCATCAGTTCTCCACAAAGTCTACATCCCTGTTTCCTATAAATTGTATAAATCCTTAAATTTGCAGAGGCTCTTATTTTCCATTTTGTGAAATAATTAGTATTGTATAATACCTCAGTAAAATACCAAGTCAGTAGTACTATACCTGATTTATTTAAAAAATGAAAATGCAAATTACATATAAGCTGTTGTTGCAGTAATTCCAAGTATTTATAAATAAATTCATAAAGTCCATGCAACTGATTAAAATATTAACAGCCAATACAAAATAGAGGGCATTATTTCCTAAGTTCTTTGTTTCACTGATTGGGACACAGTGAACACCCATTCATCTTTCTTAAAATATGCAAGTATTTTCATTATGTGTAGGCACATGACAAAGCACTAACACTGGAAGAAGCTGCTATCAGGTACTTTTCAGTATTGCTAGATTGGCTACACAAAGGCACATTAGCTTTTTGAGTTTCACTAAGGGAACAATATAACATATCTGCCTATAGAACATGATTTGAGTCTTGGTATAACCATTCCTTTAGTGAGGCAGTTTGATTGTTCTGTCTTTCTTCACACCACAGTTATCACTATGACATGATCAACTATTGATAGTAAAGATGACTGGAGGCTTTTTATTCGCGTTAGACAGGACAGTAATTTATATTGGGGCAAATCAGCATGCTGAATTTATTCAAGCAAAAATTAAGACAGTAAATCGGGAGGCAGAGACAGGTGGATTGCTGAGTTCGCGGCAACTTGCCTGGGCACCATAGTGAGCTCAGGGCCAGCCTGAACTACAAAAGCGAGACCCTGTCTCAAAAAAAAAATTAGGACAGTAAAAGGGACTATATTTTGAATATGGCACTCAGAGAAAAGTGGACTTCTAAGAAGCAAATGGATCAAAAGACTTAATTTGTCATTAGAGGTAATAAACTGAGTTTGTTAGTAAGCATGACTGAATTGGCTGCTTGAGTTTTCTATTCCGGGTCTTTGTTGCATTTTAAAAATAAATTTTACTCATAAAATTTTTAGAAATTATCTTTCCATTTCATTAAGGGGAGACCTACGAAATGTCCTTTTATTGCATCTCATTTTTGTCCTTCTCTGTCGACTCCAATCTACCACTTTCCAAGTTAGAGGAGTGGGATTTCAGAGATTTTTCCTGCAGTGAGAAATTCAATTACAGTAAATTTATGATGGCTTCATTAAAGCCTCACCCATCTTTAGGAAACTGAAGTCTTCTCTGTGTACATATTAAACTGTAGTGATGGAAATATCCTTATGTTTGATGACTCACTTATGTGTCCTTTTTCACTTGACCAAAGAATCCTTGCTTTTAAGTCATAGCTCCATTCCCACAGAATTAGGTTCTCCCCTTCTCATGCCTCATTCTTATCGGCTTTATGTTTCCTTACTTCGAAACTTCAAAATAACACTGAAAGAGGCCACATGTGATATTATTTCCATTCTTTTTTGTTGTTGTTGTTGTTTTGTTTTTGAGACAAGGTCTCGCTTTGTAGTTCAGGCTGGCTCTGAGCTCACTATGTAACCCAGGCAAGCCTCGAACTCAGCAATCCTCCTGTCTCTGCCTCCCAAGTGCTGGGATTATAGGCGTGAGCCACCACGCCTGGCTATTTCCATTCCTTTTAAAGAAATTCTTCCAAGTTGGCTCTGACTGTGCATGAGGATGGACCAAGGATAAAGTAAGGGCAATGGGGCAAGAGAAATCTTGAAAGAGCAGGACAGCAATCGCATCTCAAGTACCAGTGATGCCTGTGAAAGAACCAGAGTTGGCAGAATAGTTGAACTGACTGAGAGGAGTATCTTTTGGAAGATTAAGTACTGGAATTTTTAATCAGAAAATGACCTTAACCCAAAGTTATAGTCTTAGTTACAGATATATACTGCTTTCTTGTTGAGATGTTACTGTCTCTCTGTCTCTGTTTCTCTCCTCTCTCGATTCTACTTTATGTGGCTGGCTTACAAGTCTAGGTTAACCAAGAAAGGGCTGTTTCTAACATAGTAAATCAAAATAACATCACAGCCGCTTCAAGCGATGTTTTTGAAATTCAAGTTCAGAACAAGTAGTTCAGACTACAAATACTTTTGGCTTCACACCTGCTTTCTTTCTCAACTACATCTTCAGTGACACAGTGCAAAGCAACCGAAAGAGCAACTCCATTTCCACAGGTTACACTGACCTTGCAAAATGAAGATTAAAAAAGGGAGGGGGGAGGGAAAAAAAAGAAAAAGAAAAACTCCAAGGCTTGGTTTGGGCCTAGGAACCACATAAGCATGAGATAAAAATCACAGTAGAAGTGAGTGTCATTGAAATAAAGTGACTTCTTTTTATCGCAAGGCTATTTTCAGTTAAGTCCACTCTAATTCTTATCTTTATTCATCCTACAGGTTATAGATAATGCATGACCATATTAAAATTCTCTTCTTGGTCTGAATCTCCCTATCTCTCTTTGACAAACTAGGTCCTTGACAATTTGATTGTATGTGCGTTGATTTTTAAAAGACAACAACGCAAAAACCTTTAAAGTCAGAACCTCCTGATTACTTAGGTGAAGTCGTGCATACTGCATTGTTACTGCATAGCAACTGCAGAAGGCAACAGTAAAAATGCACTCAATGATTTAGACTCTGTAGGAGAAGCAGAAACTATAGGAGATGTGAGTTTCTTAATGAAATGCAATATCCATACACAAAAATGCAAAAATCTAGAATTAGTTAGTTTGATGAACTAGTACAAAATAAACCACACCTCTAACCACCCATCAGATTATACATACTGAGAAGCACACCTAAAGATTCCAGACCCTGGCCAGTCACAATCCTGCAAAAAGCAATTGCTGTTAGTCTATCACTATATTTTAGCCAGTGTTCAAAATTTATAGAAGTGAAATTATGTAACATGCATTTTTTAATGCCTGACTTCTTTCCTTTAATACTATTTTTGCAGGGACTTCAAGTTATGGTATGTGATAGTAGATTGTTAGTTCTCACTGCTGCATAGTTACTCTTTTATGCATCCATAATATATTAAAAGTTTATTGATATTCGGCTGGCACAGACAATTTGTGATCAACATTGCTTTGGTGTACACACGTGGATCCTGTTGGACACATAGTTCTGAGTCAGGAGTGTGCATATTATAAAGATTAGCAGACACTGCCAAACAGTTTCTCAAGCAGCCATACCAATTTTCACACCCCTCTGAAATGTCCAAGGATTCTGCCTACATTACAGTATTATGATTTCTTGCTGTAGTCAGTGTCTGTTATTTTAGACAATTTAGTTGGAGTGCAGGGGCTTCATGTTTTATTTTTAATTAATATATTCTAGGCACCTAATGAAGGTGGACACTTTTCATATGTCTATTGGCTTTTTGGATCTGCTTGTTTGAGAAATGCCTGTTAAAATCTTTGGCTTATTTTCTACTGATGTGTCTTTTTATTTTTGCAATGCAAAAGTGCTTCAGATAGTCAGAGTACAAGTCTTGTTATGTATCCATTGCCAATGTCTTTTCCATTGCTCCAGTTTACCTTGCTTCTCTCTATGATGTCTATTTATGAATGGAAGTTTTTCATTCTGTTCAATTTACCAAATTCCTTATGATTAATGCTTTTTGATTCTTGTTTAAAAATTATTCCTCTCAAGTATGTGTTCAATAATGATATATATCTCCTCTGACATCATTTATTGAAAATATTCTTTCCTTCACTGAATTCTCTGATGCTTGTTATACCTTAGTTAACTATATTTTTGTGGCTCTATTTCTAGAGTCTTGGTTCTGTTCTGTTGGGCTATTTGTCTATTAATAAGTCGGTATCATGTTGCCTTAATAATGAAGCCTTTGAATAAGTCCTGATAACTGGTAGTGCTAGTTCTCCAACTTTGTCTGTTCTCAAGATAGTCTGTTATTTGCATATACTATTTTAATAATATTATATGTTCTATTAAGTTTGACAGTCCTCCCTTCTCTATCACAACAATAATAGCAATAGCAAAATCACTAAGATCTTGGTAAGAATTGCCGTTACTTTATGGATTAGGTGGGAAAACATGGGTGATACCATGTCATAATTAATTTGGAGTACATACTGGTCAATTCATGACCCTGAGACTGTATGTGCTACTCTTTACACTGTGGCTGCATTTAATTGTATCTAAGATGTTGATCTGGATACTACTACTGCCCACACTAGTTTTTGGCCACTCCAGTCATCTTCTTGTAGCTATTGAGGAAATGAAGATAAATAACCTCAGTATTTTGGCCATGCTAGGGTTTGATTTAGGCCTCACTGTAAAGCAGGTTGGCCTTAGCATTTGGAAACAAGAAGATATGGGCCAAAGCAAGATATAATTCTTAAGATCTATACTATATAATGCACTTCTGATTCTGAAATTTAAAAATCAGTTTAAAAGCAAAATATTTAGTCTTCACTCTATGAATATGCTTTTCTATATGTATGTTTAATTTTTCCAAATACTGTTTCTAGTTCACATAGCAGAGGTCTGTACATTTTTCTTAGATATGTGATTAGTTGAGGCTATTTTAACTGCCATATATATGGCATATACATATATGTGCACATATACATATATGCACACACATACATACATGTACACACACATGTACACATATAAATGCATGCACATATAAAATATATGTACATATATGTGTGCATATATGTACCTATATGTATATATAATTTAAAATTTTAATACTTAATTTGACCCATTTTTCTTATCTATCACCAAGAGTTTGGTTTATTATACTACACTTGATCTTAGCCAAAAGGCCGAGAAGCGATAGAGTTTGGTTTATTATAAACCACTATAAGCTAAAAGCAGAAACTGAAATGAGAATCAAGATGTGTCATGTACTGGTACAAACTCTCAATGTTGAATGTGGTCATAGTGTATACATAAAATATATCAACAAAATCAATTTAAAAAAAAGAAACAGACCTACTTAGATCATAAGCAACAATAGTATTAACAGAATTACTTTGTACCTGTGAAAAAACATTGCTTTGCACATGCATTAATTATATTTACCTTATTATAATGCTAACAGTGATAAATGAGTTTTGGTTTTACTTTTTGCTCAGTTCTAAGAATCTTTTACTCATGGCCCTACATAAATGCATTTTGGACAGAAATCACAAGAAAGGCTAAACTAGACTAAATCAGTTTCATCTTGCCTACAGTGAAGACCCAAAAACTCCTTCAATGTAAATGAGCCAAACTTCTAGTTATTAGTCCCCTGCTGTATTATTATCTTGTGTGCATCCACCTTGAATAACAGCTGCCAGGTTCCTATAGCTTCTGTGTGGAGAGTTACTGTATCTCTCCAAAGCAGGTCCTGTAAGCCATGGATCAATCTGGCTGGAGGATAGGAACAAAAAGAGACAGGAACCTGACAGGCAGTGATCAGAATGGGAAGATGTGGCCAGTGGGGAGATAGAAGGAAGAAAAAACAGAGGCATGATGAAAAGAAAAGTTGCATACCATCTGGCTGACTTCATGGGTGAGCCCCATATTTAAATAATAAAAATCCTCTTATTTTCTTCCTGGCCACTACACATGGAAAATCTGTATAACATGACCACAGAAAGAAGCTTCATCCCAGGAAAAAGTCTTTTTTTTTTTTTTTTTTAGTTCACAGAAGATAGGTTGAATTTATAAACAAAGTTTTTGTATACTCTTACATATGCTCCTAATAATAAAAGCAAATATGTGAGTTGTACAGAACAAGTGCAATTTTTACCTGATGAGTAAAATGAAACTCAAGAAAGTGAATAACCAGATTCTAGGACTTTTGAATCTTGCTTAGGATTTCTTTTAAAAAGCTGTACTGACATGTTAACTTTAGTTCTTTTGCAAATGCCCCGTGGCCACTTAAAAGCAGTGATTTTAGCACATCTATGAAGTGCATAAGATATCCTTTCTTCTTTTACATTGTAAACATTTGTCTGTTTTTGAATATTTCATCAATTTTTTCACAGCAACCCTTTTTGAGTGAAACTTTTCTTAATCCAACCTCGTGCCCTTTGCTCCATCTCAAGGATAATCCTGCACAGTAACCAAAGAGCATCCCAACGGAGCAGAAAAGCAGCGTAGACAATGGGACATTGTTAGCAAAGCGGGCAAAATATCTAATTCATTCTGAAATAACTTCTAAAATATCAAAAAATATCAAAACACAATCAAAGTGAGAAGAAAAGAACAATTGTAACTGACAACCACATACACACTAGATTTTGGAAGCACTGGAAACTTGACTGAATACCTCAGGACTTGTTAGAGACAACCCTGGTTTTGTTATTCCTCCCTAACTGCTTTCATCTTGTTAAAAAATTTTTATGAAATGGAATTCATCAGTCTGTACGGGGTCAGCAGCCATGAGAAAGACAAGATAAGAGGCAACATATTAAAAAGAGAAGAAATTACCTAGTTGTGTATGGAGATGGGCTTCTTTTTTTTTTTTTTTTTTTTGGCGACAGGGTCTCGCTTTGTAGTTCAGGCTGGCCCTGAGCTCACTATGTAGCCCAGGCAAGCCTGGAACTCAGCAATGTTCCTGCCTCTGCCTCCCAGTGCTGGGATTACAGGCGTGAGCCACCACACCTGGCACTGTGGTATGTGGTATTGATTGCTGATGGGTGTGAGTCATCATGCCTGGCTTTGTTGTTTGTGATTACCAGAGATCAAACTCAGGACCTTGCACTTGGTAGGCAGCCACCTGAACCACTAAGCTAAATCCCCAGCCCATGAACTAGCTTTTTAAAACAGAGTGTTTGGACTTGGTGTCACCTTATGTTCTCATGAGCTCAGGGATTTCTACTGTCACTTGGCCTATTGAGGAGAGATAGACTCCGTGACTCTAAAAAAAAAACCTCTTTTGTATTTATTTTCCCATACCCAAAGGCTGGTGATAAACCTTAGAAGTCATTGGCTAGACTTAGAGTAAAAATACATTTTAATATTTATATTGACATGTGAGATATTTATAAAAAATATAAAAATGCCTGTGATGCAGTCCATGTCAGAGAAGTTTTCCCTCTCTGGAGGAGCCATTCTGTATAAACACATGAGACTATTGAAAAGAACAAACAAGTTTGAACAGAATGCCCAGATTCCTAAAGTATAAGCATTGGACACTGTAGAGATCCAGAGATACGTGAGATGTGTCTGAAGACTGAGGAGGTGACCTTGAAAGAGGAACTTCAGGGAACAAGGGGGAGCTCTAGAGGTGATGCCCAGTTTTGAGTGGAGCAGTATGAATATAGTAGTGCGTCTATAGAACGGAAGGGTGTGTTTTCAGGGACAGTGACAGGAAAGTCATTATGAATCAAAGGACAGTTGGGAGGTAAGGAACGGAGGATTCACTGGGTGTCCTTGTGTTCACATTGTTGAAGCTGGATTTGGATATCGCACGGGGAGCTAAGAAAGGTAAAGACTGGAAGACAATTTAGTCTTTTAGAAAGATCAGATGAAGCCAAAGAGAAAAACCAATAAGTGAAAAAAAAAAAAAAAGATCGGTAGCAAAGGGCCTAGTCAAACATCTCTTCTAGCTGCCATAAATAGATGAAGACCTGAACATTCAGAATGGAATAACCCGGTGTAGAAGGAGCTCCCTCACTAACTTTTTCCTTTCTACTCCTTTTCTTCCCTGATCTGAATCAGCCTCTGAGTAATGCAACAACACAGATGAAGTTGTGCTTTTACTCATCAAGCCTAAGAAAATGTCTTTGCCTGTGTTGTTAGTGGCACAGAATTGACTGTACAGTTTATCTCATGGTGGACACTAGGAAAATTGTTCATTTGGGTGACCTTTTGTTTCTGTTTGATTACAGAGCTATGACACAATCTCCAGCTTGAGTTCACGGAGAAAACAAATCTTCATGACTTTGTTGGCGCTCCTGACTTTTTGATCTTAGTCAAGTGTTTTCCAGGGTTTCCTTCTATCTGCTCTCCTCTCATGATGATATATTCTTGGATGTTTTGTTCCTTTGGAGCTAAAGACATACTTTCTGTGTGATGAAAAAGAGGGTATTTCACCAAAGGCACGCTGGACCAGTTGCCCATAACCCGATGATAATAATTCCACTATCTAAGAGAAAAATGCAATTTCACCACAAACACTCCCATGATGATTCAGTCCTAACTCTTGCCAGAGAAAGGGCTGCACCATTTCTTTACTCTCCAGCACGCAGGCTGCTGTGAAGAAGCATCTGCTGTCTAATTCTTTTCTATATTAGGATAAAATGCTTTTTGGCTTTCTGACTTCAGGCCCTTAGGAAAAGAGAAAAAAAATTTTCTCATAAAGTCTTCACTGCACAACCAGTTGGTCTGTGTCCTGGGAACCTCAGGCCTGGACTTGTGCGCAGAGCTGCAAGAGCAAGAGCTCAGAGATAATCGGGTCAGAAACTGGACGAGACGTGTCTACTCAGGGGCACAGATGGTATCTATTTAGCTAGAATTCTTCCACTGTGGCTGCTTTAACACCCACATCATCGTCGTAACTGGCTCCTTATCACCTTTGGGAGGGCCAGAATACTTTCCCCAAAAACTAACCAGATGCAGCATTTGATTTTCACAGTTCAAATAAGGGATGGGACAGCCAGCTGAAACAGAACAGGATTAAGAATAAAAACCCCTGTTCAAAGATGGATCCATCCTTGAAAATATGTAGAAAGAGCATCTGAAGAAAGAAAAGGATCGGGCTGGGATTTCCCCATCAGTTCTTTCTGAGCCTCCTCCTCTTGGAAGGGGCTGCTTTCTGGAAGACAAGGGTATGCTTCCCCACGAAGTTTTCCTGACCCAAATCAAGGTCAGGAGGCCAGGGAGGTGGGGTTACTAGAAGATGCATCATCTTTTTAAGACTTGTAGTGTGGTTTGAAAAGACTAGATGCAAAGTCAGGGAAACACTTATTTCATCGTGCTGTCTCACTGTCAGACTTCAGCTCTCTGGCTACTGGTGCCCCTGGCCATCCATACCAGAAGCTCTGGAAAAGCACACAACATCCTCAAACACCAATTAAATCACAAGTGAACTAGGAAACCCAACCTCTCCGGGAATCATTTACATCTATAGAGCTATGTGTCACTGTTGTTTTGTAGTGTCATGATACTAATATTGTTACTATTGCTGCATTGCTAATATTTTTCCAACTAGCCCATTGGATTTATTTTCTATCTTTTTTGCTATTCAGACATGAAAAAGTTGTTATTAAATATGCCTTATACTAGCGAACCTCATATGTCTTACTACTCACAATTATTACTGGACCACAAAGAATGCAGTCTCCTTTTCTGTCCAAGAAGATGGATTTCAAAGCCAAAATAAGTCACATCACAATAAAAACAATGGCTTTTTTAAATCAAGGAGATAGAGGAGGAAGAGTGCTTATTAAGTGATAAACATATGCTTCTTCACAAAGCCCAGGCCTTGTGCCTCCAGCCACAACATACCTGTTCTTAGAGTATTAATAAGGCAGCTCTCAAAAGACCCCCTTATTGGCTGTGGGCAATTCACACATCTCAGCATCTCATTTCCTCGTTAGAGTTGATGGGCCAGGGGACATTTTTTATTAAGTTTCAATGCATCTGCAGTGCTTAACTAAGAGATCAAAACAGGCACTTGCTCCGTGCTTTAGGGTGATAAGTTGCGTTAATTTTTATTTTAGGCTGTTTCTAAACATGATTTTTATAGACTAATAAAAAGAGCAATTTTTACAAGTTCACAAAAAAAACCCAATGAACACAGTCAAGCATAAATATCTTACAACCAAGGGCAGAGGAAAATTATGAACTAAAAAATGTGCTGAAAGTGGCACAAAACTCACAATTGCTAGACACTGCTTTTTCAAGGTAAATTAAACTCACACTTGCACGGAAAGTTCTGTGAATGTCCACCCATGGCTCCTTCCCATTCTCACTCTCCAATAGTCTGTCACTCTGTCTCTTTAGTCTTCACTAGTTTATACCCACCACGCCCTCAGTGACCAACCTCAAAGTTCTCTCGCTGTGTTATCACCAATGCATAGTTGTCCTTCTCTGCACTCGTGAAATACTTGCTTTTAAATATACTGATGTGTGTGAATCCCTAGGGTGGTTACTTACCTTTAACTTTAGATTGCAAACTTTTTTCAGAAACATGGTATTTGTTCTCTTCTGTAAAATGAATTTCATAACTGCATCTCATATAAGACTAATGCCTGATACTTGCTAAATATTTGTTACCTTTATTTTATGATGCAGAGAGTATAATCTAGTTAACCTCCTAGAGCTTCTTGTTTTCTTCTGCTAAGATGGTCCTAATAGTTTGATACAATAACTTCATGAAATTAAAGGATATAAGGTATTTTTTTCTCTCCATGGGGCCTTATTATTAATGCAATTCAGAGCAAGTGTCTTAGATCAACGAAAATGTAGCTTATGAGTTCATTCATTTATGTGCAAATGGATACACCTTTGAGGATACACTAATAAGTGAAATAAATAGATCACAGATATGTAAATACCGTATCTTTTCTCTGGTATGAGAACCTGTAGATCTAAATGAATTTTAGAAGATATGATAGATTTTGTAAAATGGGAAATATTCAAAGGGAATATGGTAGGGGAACGCAATGAGGGGAAAGAATAAATATGATTTGAAAAGAAAAAGCACATGTATATAGAGGTGGGGTGGGGTTTGGGGTGGTTAGAGATATGGGTAAAAATGACAATTAACTTGTGTCATGTACTGGTACAAATTCCCTAATGTTCAGCATGATTGTGAGCTGTCTATAAAATGTACCAATAAAGAATTCAATTTTTTTAAAAGAAAATGATACAGCACGGAACAAAAAAAAATTCTTATACTTCAAGCACAAAGGTCCAATTTTTTCCTGAGGGAATCTTGGATCTTGGCTATAGTATGGTCCTGAAATGCTCCCCAAAGGCCAATGTGTTAAATGTTTCATCCTCAGACTGGTGTTATTGGGAGGAGGTCATAGGTCGCTCAGCACATACTGTCTTTCTCTTTCTTCCCCATCACCAGGTATACAGCCTCCCCTCACCATGCATTTCTACCATGATGTTCCTCCTCTCCACAGACCCAAAAGCTACTGGGCCAACCAACCACGGAGTGGAACCTCTGAAACCAGGAGTCAAAATAAACCTCTCCTCCTCATCAACTGATTGTTTCAGAGTATTTTCACAGTGACAGAAAGCTACCAAATACAGGCCCTGAAGGTTGTTTGCGGAAGATAACTACCACATATGTGATTTAGATTTATTCAAGCTCCAGTGGATTAGCAAGCTCAAGAAAGAATATAAACTCCATGTGAGCTATGAATAAACTTTTCAAACATTCTAAAGACAGTAACTAAATAATAGCTCACATAAAGAGGGGAAAGAATATGATTTAGAAAGAAAAAAATAGCATGTCTATAAGGGGTGGGGGGTTGTAGGGTGGGTAGGTATATGGGTAAAAATGAGAATTAACTTCTGTCATATCCTGGTAAAAATTCCCCAATGTTGAGTGTGATTGTGAACTGTATATAAAATGTACCAATAAAGAACTCAATTAAAATTTCAAACAGGATAAACTCAAAATAAAAAAATAAAATGTAGCTTATGCACAACTGAGGGCTCCTTGTAATCCTTACAAAGATTTTAACAAAATTCTCATGGGTTATCATTGAGCATGAACTGAGACAGCCTAAACTCTGTCTTACAATTTTTTTTTTTTATCTCCGAGTCCAGACACAAGGTTATATTTTTCTGCCTTTCTTCCATGGGTGCAGAAAGTCACCACTTAGTAGACAGATTCACACTTGTGTACAGTATTACAAGGAAACAATAAAATCTGAATAAGAAACTTTTCAGGAAAATTATCCTATTGTATATCCCTTGAGAGCAAGTATGGGCAGATCTCTCTGACAAAAAGCATAAGATTTAAACATGCAGTTTAAAGAAGAAGTTAAACTGTCATTATTTGCTAATGACATGATACTGTATCTAGAAGACCCTAAAGACTCCACCAAACAACTGCTAGACTTAATCACTAAATTTAGTAGCATAGTTGGATACAAGCTCAATGCTCAAAAATCAATCACATTTTATACACAAATAATAGACTGATAGAGAAAGAAATTGTGCACTCAGTCCCTTTTCTAATAGCAACAAGAAAAATGAAATATCTAGGAGTCAATCTAACAAAGGAGGTAAAGGACCTCTACTCCGAAAACTACAACACTCTGACAAAGGAGGTTGAAGAGGATAACAGAAGATGGAAAGACATTCCTTGTTCCTGGATAGAAAGAACCAACATCATCAAAATGGCTTTACTCCCACAGCTACTATACAGATTCAATGCAATCTGGATTGAAATCCTAACAGCATATTTCACAGATCTAGAGAAAAGCATCCAAAAATTCATCTGGACCCACAAGAGGCCTAGAATAGCAAAAGCAATTCTAGGAAACAAGGACATGGCAGGGGGTATCACTTTCCCCAGCTTGAAACTTTACTACAAAGCCTCTGGGATAAAAACAGCATGGTACTGGCAAAGAAACAGACCTGAGGATCAGGAGTATAGATCAGAAGATCCAGGAACAATGCCAGATATACTTAGCCACCTCATCTTTGACAAAGGAGCCACACATCCTCAATGGAGGAAAAATAACCTCTTTAGCAAATGGTGCTGGAAAAACTGGGTTTCAACCTGCCGAAGGCTGAAGCTATATCCATCAATTTTCAATAACTCTCAAAGTTATACATGGAAGCTTTTAAATAGTGTTAGTATTATATCACTGTACAATTTAAAATGCACACATGAAACACATTATCTCAATTAGTGTTTGTGACAATAAATATTGATCCAAATTTTTTTAAAAGACTTGCCCAAGTCACTTATTTACTCAGCTAAACTTCTGAGTGTCTGGCAACTTCCCGATGACTAACAGAAGTTTTGACTGAATTCTGTCAGTCTAGGGTTCATGTGATTATCATAAGACCTTGCTTTTATCTCTTCTGTGAATTTCATATTCAGATACACTACCATTCAGGCATGAAAATTTGTCATTGCTTCGAAACCCCTTGGAAAAAGGAGGAAAGTAAGTGAACAACAAAATATCTAGGAACTTTAACTTATAGCCATATATCCAAGAAGGTTATTCAAAGCATACACATACAGTTTTTTATGGGCTTGTCATTACTGTGTTCTGTTCATTTTATTACAAAAATAATCAGTCCCTATCGAGTTGGAAGGTCTGTGAACGAAAGGAAGAAAAACAGTAATTCACCTGCTTTCATACAGGACTGAACACCATTCTGTGATGACAGAGAAGGGGTTGGCGCTCTACCTGCCAAACAGTTCTATAATGGACACTAGGTAGGCATCCTCCAGTTCAACTCAATCCTGCCTATTTCCTGAAGATAACATCAGATCCCCCAAGTTACACGCTTAGCCCCACAAGACTGGCTTTCATTTCAAATGACTGCCCACTCCAGTTTGTATCTGGGCTTCTGATCAATTAATATATTTTGAGGTTCCCATGACCTCCTCTTTGAGTTCAATTAATTTACTATAGTATCACATAGAACTCAGAGAAATACTTTACCTATGTATACCAGTTTATTAGTAATGGACAGAATAAAGAATATATATGAGTGTTCATTCAAGTGATACATAGGCAAGCTATGGAGAGCCCCTGAGGGTAAGATTGTTCCATTCATGTAGAGTTGGGATGCTACACCCTTCTGGCATGTGGTTGTATTTTCCAATCCAGAAGTTTTCCAAATCCAGCTCTGCTGAGTTTTTACAGAAGCTTTATTATGAAGACATGACTGATTAACCCCCTGGCTATGGGTGATCAACTCAACCTTCAGCCCCTCTTCTTTCTGACACAAAGAGTGATATTAAAGGTGCTAAACTTCTAGTCATATGATTGGCTACCTAGCCACAGGTCCTCAACACAAGGCTTTCAAAGAACTCACCAAAAATCACCCCAGTGGAACAAAGGACTTTTCTCTCACCCATAAAAGTTCAAGAAATTCAGCAGCTCAGTGCCCAACACTTTTATCCTTCAGGAAATCACAAAGTTATCAGAAGTCCTATGTTAAGGAGCAGGGGCCCAAACCCAATTTTACAAGATAGTATCACACCCACAAGTATTTTAAGACTTTTGTGTAGCAGGAATCAGGTTAGAAGCCAAACATTCCTTTATTATTACATCAAAATATTACCAGATCCTATTCACAAGGTAATTAAATCTATCTAGCACATCTATATCTGATTTATTATTTGTTATGTACCTCTTCAGGGATGAAGCACCATAGGAGGCAGAAATTGAAAGACTATGACATCATTTTTATAGAGGAAGGATTTGGGGTGAAGAACATTGATCCTAGAGCTGATTTCACCTAGAAAATACATCATTTTACTTAAGCTGAATGTGTATTTTGAGAAGATTTGAAGTAATTTCTGTAGATCAGAAAGATAGTATCCTACATTAACTCAGGGGGTGCTGACAGCTGCATCAAACAAATCAATATCAACGACTTCAACACATCAAAAATGTGCTTCTTATCCACATAGTAAAATGCATATCCTTCATCAGACAGTTTTTCCAACAGGGCTAATTCTTTGCCTAGTATTCTTATACTCTATAATTCAACATCTTCAACAAGGCTAAGGAAGCAAATGCAGAAAGAGCTGCTTTTTGGACAGACCAGGCCTAGAAATATTACACGTCTTTGGCTGGGATTTGTGCACATGGCCACATTGACTTGCAAAGGAGGCTGAGAAATGCGAGCCTAGATATGTATGCAAGAAAAAAGAAAAGTAGGGTTGGTGATCAGTGAGAAACTTCAACTGTGGACTTTCACCGCCACCTACGCATCACCTCTTGATAGTGCCTTGGGAAGACTGAGGCACAACCACATGAGCCTAATGCTCCCATCTTACAAGCACCCATTTCACAGGTATCAGCAACAGACGCAGGAGTCTCAGGAGGCACGTAGAGGCCTCTTTTTTCCTGCACATACTATATTGTATTTCCACTCTCATAAATCCACGCTCTGGAGGGATCAGCAGTTGCCAAGGACATCGCTGAAAAGCTGGGGCTCATCATACGCAGGAGTTATATTTCGAACCTTCATAATTGAGTCTTCATTTACTTTTCCTTCTGACTTGACATTGATTTTCTTCATGCTTGAATGAGTTTTTTAATTCTGCCAAGGTGGAAGTTCATATTTGCGAATTTTCCATTTCACAAAATGAAAGCTAAAAAAGTCTGATTTAACTTCCAAAAGCTCAAAAAGGTTAGTTTTTTCCCACCCCCAAATAACACAAAAATGAATGTGCTAATTTAGTTGAAATGTTATGAAATATGTACTATTGGGTTGAAACCAAGTGTGGAAATTCCATGAACATTTCCCACTATGATATCTCTTCAGAGACACCTGTTCACATCCTACCAAACAGATTTCTATTCCAGTAACAAAAATGTAATAGATCCAACATCAGTAAAAGAAATTTACCTGTAAATTTGAAGATGCCTAGCTTTCTGAGCAACTCTGAGGTTTGTTAATATGATTGTGACTCCCAACCTGGATCAATATATTATACATTTATACTTGGAAATTAGCTATAACTGCCAGGATTCTGTTACTATCATCTATTATTGAATTTATTGTACAAATTTCAATTGTTTGTTACAGTTTCAGATTTTCTTCTATAAATACTTTTCAGCAACTGCCTAGCTTTTTGAATGCTACTGGCTCTTAAAGAAAGGACCAGTGGAGGCCAGTTGCATGTCAGACGCTGTATAATTCCTTAGAAGCCGCTTTCCCACAGCATTTAAAGTTCTTGAAATTCCATCAGGGATGTTCTCACACTATCCATGCTCAAAATTTCACTGACAACACACATCTGTGTTTACCCTTCCAGTCATGATAATGTCCACAACACTTTCATATTCCTGAAGGATTAAGTAATACCTTCAGAAACGTAGGAGGCAAATATAACTTATATTGGACCTGGTGTTTGCCTAGCCTTCCATAATAGGAAGTCTAAAATTGGAAATCACCTATATGCTAGAAACAAAAGACTGTTAGAACCACCAGTTTCTGGATTGAGTGTACATTAATATAATAAAGGGAGTTTGAAAGTAGTGAAAGAAAAGACACAGACTTTTTAAAACATCCTTTGTGATCTCTTCCCCCCGCCCTGTTCTTCTATAATCCATCCTGTAGTCTATTCTGTTTAAATTGGGGAGTTTTTTGATGTATGGAATATATTGTTGTCCACCTTGCTAGCTCTCTTAATTGAATTCTTTACTGGTACATTTATATACACATCATGATCACATTCAATATTGAGAATTTGTACCGGTATGTAACGTGACTTAATTCTCATTTTTTTCCACTTCCCTGCCCTCCCTAAAGCCCCTGCCCCCTATAGACATATGCTTTGTTTTCCATTTTTTACCATCATATTTTTTCTTTCCCCTTGTTATTTACTCCTACCCTCTTCCCTTTGAATATTTTCTATTTCACAATATCTATCATATATTCTAGAACTCATTTACATCTTCATATTCTCATACCAGAGAGAGGATATGATATTTATACATCTGTGACCTATTTATTTCACTTATGAGTACATCCTCAAGGTACATCTATTTGAGTATTGCTAACTCTTTTTTTTAAAGAACAAATATGCATTGAAAGGAATCATGGGATAGGGAACAAAATCATTCATCTGTTTATATTATATGTTGACAAAAACTGCTTGACTTTTGATTGTTCTTCTTAAAAGAGTCATGGGGGGGCTGGAGATTTAGTTCAGTGGTTCTGATGCCTGCCTAGCATGTACAAGGTCCCTGGTTCGATTCCTGGTAGCCATGTACAACAGTACCAGGTGTGGTGACTCACACCTACCAGTAATCAGTACCACATACCACAGTGCTGAGCCTGGTGGCTCATGCCTGTAATCCCAGCACTCAGGAGGCAGAGACAGGAGGATTGCTGAGTTCAAGGCTTGCCTGGGCTACATAGTGAGCTCAGAGCCAGCCTGAACTACACAGTGAGACCCTGTTTAAAAAAAAAAAAGTCATAGGGAAGGATTATAGGCTCCATAATTCTTATTTCTCCCAACTCTGGGAAATAATCAGTATCAAAGAACCACACAGCACTTACAATCAGAAATGCCTAGAACATTCACTATGATTCTTTTTTTTTGGTCCCAGGAATCAAACTTAGGACTTTGCACTTGCCAAGCAGGCATAGAACCACTGAACTACATCCCTGACCCCTCATCTACTTTCTTGACCAAGGTCATTAATTTATCACATTAGTCTTCCTCCTGGGCTGAGATAGGCCTCCTTAATGTTTCCTAAGAGGCAGTTTTAGGGATCTATATAAATGGACAACTGACCTAAGTCATAACAATACAAGAATCCTTGTATCATTTCTGACATAGAAGGTACCTGTGTGAGACTCAGGGAGAGAGAGAGAAAGCTTATACAATTACAGCCTTAGAAATCCTTTCTGTGGATTCAACGGGTCATATCTATAATAAGAGCTCTGTTGAGGTTATCACTGACATAGTTTCCTTCAGATTTCTCATTGCTTCAGGAAGCTTTTAGTGTTTTTCTGGTAGACACATCTGTGATGACTGTTTGGTGACTTAGAGCATTATAGAGAGATTTAACTTTTATTGCATATAGAATATGCCTTTCTCTTTTATTAAAGTTTTACCAGCTATCAAGTGGTAGATGTTCACAGTGTAAAATACATTACCTTTGACTGCAAAAACCAAGCTACCCGTCATTCTGATAGGACCAGAAGTGAGGCTTCCAGAGGTAGCCAATCAAAGATATTCTTTGTTTTCCTTGTCTTTGGAAAGTGAAATCATTGCTGGCCCATAGATATTTTTCTAACTGCTACCCAATGTAAAATTAATTCTACACATGATTTTAGAAAGGGTGAGAAGTGATATATAAATTAATTCTAGATCACAGACCAAAATTGCTAGAGTACAAAAATCATGGTCTTCAATTTTGGCACTTACTGCTAGTTTGTCAAATCTTTCTTGCTCTAATACACCCTTATTTACTCATTAAATTATTTTTAATTTTTAGAAATTTAATTTTTAATATTGTTTTTCAATATTGTAATTAATTTTTTAACAAAGTGGGATAAAATACATAAAGATAAATGAATACGTAAATATACCAAAATTTCTACCTCTAGTCATGTTTTAAAATACATCTAAAGATCTATCACAGGTTAATATCTTCATCTTTCAGTAAAAGGACTCTTTCTGTAAATTATACAAGTATGTCAAAGACATGAAAAAATAACAACCTTGCTGTTACTATAAATTTTATGATTACATTTTATTCACTAGTGTAACATCCTTTATTTGCACAGGTAAGATATTATAAGACCTCTTTTTCTACAGGGAAACAACTAAAGATAACACAAGATTTAAATAACATTTCAGAAAACATCAAAAGTGCAAAAAGCTATAAAAAGTTGCCTCATGTATCCAAAAATTAACATTCTCAGGAAGAAGATATTGAATATTATTTGAATCTGTGACATCTCATTTTTGACCAGGTCAGGCTGAAGACAATTATAAAATTAAAGAAATCAGATCACTTCAGGCACTCCTTATCCTTGGAGTCTACACTGTCATTGTAGGCTTTAAGAAATCTAATTTTGAACCCAAAGAACAGCCTTCAAATCTAACTTTGACCACTTCATCTTGTCAGTTGGTGGAGGAAGCTGGTGGTTCTGAGATTGACAGATAAAATAATATGAGGCCAGCTAAGGTTCTTGAAGATATTTTGGCTGACAGTACTGTCCCCTTCTTTCAGTCCTAAATATATTTTCTAAGTTTGCAAATATTTTCCTTTCGAGGACTTCCTACCAAAGCTGTCAGCAAGATATATGATCCTTGGAATTAGCAGCAGACAGAGCTATTTCTTTATTCCCCAACTGCAAAACATCTTTCTCTTTACCTGGGCATTTATAATTCTCGGTGGTTTCAACTTTAATATTGAAAGTGCCACACTAAAGAAGCAGTGAATTATCTCTATGTTGTTAGGATGCTAAGAAACTGGCTTATAGCCCTATACAGTAAAATTAAACTCACTGTTATGCTGCTATTTATGTGTCAGTACTTGGTGTATATATATTTTATGTATATTATTATTGAAAACTAAACATATTTCCCTATAATTCAGTATATAATTTATGTATAGACTTATGGAGAAAAAACAGCAATAACCTCACATATGTACACATATAAGATTTTATTATATTCTACTTAATTTTATCAAAATAATAGATATACTATTGTCCTCTTACAATATGTTTTCTCTCTGAGTACCCTCAAGCTTCAATTTTTCAAAGTAAAAAATTTATAATAATTGCTTTGCTTCCTATTTTATTTTAATTTATATTTCTAGCTTATATATTTTCTTTTTTTTTTTTTTTTTTTTTTTTTTTTTTTTT